>CAJHQP010002130.1:0-92786 GCA_905132765.1 Moricandia arvensis
GATATGATCAATTTCTCAAAACGGCCAAAATAGTTCTTCAATTGCTTATTTGGAAAATTCGGTATTCACTCAAAGCCCCTCAGAATTGAATACCAGTCAACCTTATAATCATTCATACGAACTCCACAACTCTAAGAAACACTAGAATACACTATATCAGGCGGATCCCAATCAGTCCATAAGATATACCTGGTTTGCATCAATTGGCCAAAGCGATATTTATTTGTGGGGGTCTTCAACCCAATTAGTTTGGTCCGACCCAAAATTATCTATTGAAGCCAGGAGATATCTTACCATACAGAATACATATTAACCATCATAACGTGTTGCCTTCAGGGTTTACGCATGGACCAGCAAGCATAGGATTAGAGGATCCACACTTGCTCAACTTGCCTATTGAGTCTCTTGCAATAAGCTCCAACTGCTCTTTTTCTTCAGTAAATGCATGACATCATGCCTTACAGACATAAGGTAAGGTCCCAGGAAGTTCATTTATTCCTTAAAGAGTCCAAATAAAAGAACTCATTATCTTTCCTTTTTGGCCGAGATTCTTCTCATGTAAGCCGGATGGCTAGTTTTTGATATTTTCATTATGTTTCCATTTTATTCACTTGGCTTCTTTGATTGGAGTGGTTAGGTGTGCTTGTGGATTCAAGTGTTCACCTCGTGGTCATTATGGAATGAGCGACAAACCGTTCTATCCAGTATCTCATTATTTTTCCATCTAGCAAGTTTTTTGTCGATTAGATCGATTAGAATAACCACCTCCTCTTTTTGGATGCAACCATCACTTGTATCCAAGGATTATTGAGCCTTTGACAGCTTAGGCTTGCATAATTTTATGTTGTCATAGTTGATGTTCCTTCGGCTATCAGGTCATATCTATTCCTTGTCTCTTTTCATGTGGCATCGTTTTTAGCTTCATTTGTTTTTGCATTCATAAATCAAGAAAAACTAAAAATATGTTTTCTTCTTTGTTCATTTTAGTTTTCTGTTTTTCATTAAACTTAAATCACATAAAAATTTCATATTTGGTTTCTCTTTCATTTAGTTTATCTTGTTTTTTTCTCATAAAACCCATAAAAAGAAATCATTTTTGTTCTTGTTTGCCATTTAATTGTTTCACTTTTTGTTCAATCTTGAAATCATAAAAAGTGTGTCTTTCATTCTGTTCATTAGAGGTCGAAATTATTTCTGGTTTAGGATCCATAATCATTCTAAAAAAAATCATAAAAAAGTGTTAGTGTAAGAGAAGATCCGAGTTTCCTTTCATGTGGTCGAGTATTTTTCATTTTTGTGGAGTTTTAAAAGTTTTCCATTTTTTCCTAGAATTGTAGACCTTTTTTCTTTTTATTTCGACCATAAACGAAAAAAATGACAAAAAAAAAAATTCATGTGTCATTGTTTAAAAAAAGTTAAAAAGAAAAGAATCTGAAAATTTCCATATTATTAGTTTTCTATTTTCTTCTCATCCTTTAACTTTGTATGTCGACACGCTTTCTTATTAAAAACTTTATTCTGAGTACTCTTTCTTCTTTGTTGCAAGATAGTGATTCAAGCTTTAATGGAGAAGTGGAGAAGAGGTGAGGAATACAATACTTTTGAAGTAGATTGGGGAGAAGAAACAGATTCACTGTTGGGATTATGAAGATGACCCCACTGAAGGTTTATTGGTACATAGTACCTGGATCCAGAATGTATCCCAAATGAAGAACAAGGAGGTCAGAAAGAACCAGAACCATTCGACCAGTTTTCAACTTGTTATGGCCTCAAATCCCAGCTCATCTATGATGACAACTACGTATCTGATTATGAGGAGATTTATTATGGGGAAATTTTATGGTAAAGCGTGTCCAAGGAGAATGAATACCACATGGCTACACCAGTAAAATCTTACCATGGAAATCGATCAAGCCATGTTCAAAGCAAACAATGGAAACCGAATGGTCATCAGCTTAGGCAGAACCGCTTGGATACATCATCTATACATTTTTCTGGTCACAATCAAGGACCAAGTGCATACCTAAGATGGAAGGACGATATGGAGCAATGGTTTAGGATTTGTAGAATTCCAAAGAAGCTAAAGCCATCTTATGCAAAAGATACTCTAACTCGAGAAGCACACAAATGGTGGAACCAGCTAGATACTAAAAGGATTTATTTTAATGATCCAGCCTTTACTTGGAAAGAGGTGAAGAAGGTCATGTATACTGACTTTGGTGGAAAGAGCACAACACATTCAGAAGGTTTCCACAAGGTGATTAGTAAAACCACAAGTCTTGCAGCCAGAAAACCAAGGCAAAGCTCAAAACCAGTGCCTACACTTCAAGTCAACGAAACCAAGGTGAGTACACATGCTCTTTAAAACAACCTTAGGTTATTTGTTATATGTGTCAAGGCCAGGGCCATATATTGCCCCACAAAACGAGATGTGAAGAAAGTACTACCTCAAGCAAAGGAAACTAACTTGGAGGTAAGTGATCCCTTTTCTAGAATAGATGATTCCTTTACTAGAATAGATAAACAGTTTGATGATGTTATCCATTTGATTAAAGCTGGATCTAATTTCGTTTCTAGTAATTCCATTACTGTTTTAACACACTTGTCTAGTGCCCAAAAGGTTGAAAATATTTCAGGTACTAACATGCAAATCAAGGAACAAGAACTCAACCTGATGTGCAAGCAAGTTCAACACTTGATAAGGTTATTTCTGAACTTAATGTAATTAATCCTACTTATCAAAACATGGTGTGATGCACTTGCACTTTGTTCATAATGTTGATGAAAGTCTAGGTAAAGAGGAGCCACGTCCAAAAGATCACCAACCTGAGGAGAATGAGCATTATACCCCAGAGACTTTCTCACCAGTTGGTCATGCTTTAAAGTTAACAAATACCAAAGTTGAATCAATGCAATATGCTATGAGTGGTAACCAAGTAAGTAAGCTCTAAATAGTTACTCAATACTTTGTTTATGAATTCTAAAGACAGATGTAATACACTTGCTTCTTGCCTAGAATGTTGAGATTAATTCAGGTTGCAAGAAAAGAACTTGTTGCTTAACAAGAAGGTGCCACTCCAAATGGTGATCAACACCATTGCCACCAATATCATGACCACTTCTCAGCTCAACGAGAGAACCTCTCAAACTAGAGAGAGGTATAGGAGTGATCATGTCCTATCTTCTCAAATGAGAACCACCTGATGTGCAACCCAGGCCCAAACCGAAGTAATACAAAGGTAAGACTTTAGGATCACAAAAGAGAACTGACTTGCTCTATCTTGATGCATGTTATCCAGTTTCTAGGTCGAAAACTTTGTCAAGTGAGTATGCGGTCATCAAATCCATTTTTGAACCACATGTTGACTAGACCCATTACTCAACCAACCGGAGAACCATCTAGGACGTATGCTCAGTAAATCAGCCATATCTTACTGACCAGAATGAATTTATCCACGAGGCTTACTTTCCAAAATTCTACATTCAAAGGAAGTCCAATCACAAGTGGAACGATACCAAGAGATACTCTGACCCAAAAGATATGAATTTTACAAACCGGAGGTTTCTCAGCCCGTCCATCCGCGAGTACCAGCTTCCATAAAGCCCAAAATCACGAGAATTGTCAAGGAAATTGGAAGATATGATCAATTTTCCAAAACCTGCCAAACCAGTTCTACACTTGGCTTATTTGGAAGATCCAGGATTCACATCACACAACCTCGAGAATTGCAACCAGGCGACCTTATAAATAATTCAGAGGAACTCCACAACATCTTAGGAAGCACCACAATACACTGTATCATGCAGATCCCAATCAGATCAGAAGATAGACCCGGTTTGCATCAATTGGCCAAAACGATATTATTTAGGGAAGGTCTTCAACCCAATCAATTTGGTCCGACCCAAACTTATCTATGGAAGCCAGGAGATCATCTTAACCATCCTAGAAGACATATCTAACCATCCTGAACGTGTTTTCTTCAGCTTACCATGGACCAGCAAGAATAGGATTAAAAGGATCCACACTTGCTTCAACTTGCCTTATTTGGAGTATCTTGCAATAAAGCTCCAACATCTCTTTTTCCTTTAGTCAATGCACGACATCAGAACCTTCCAGACCATAAAGAAGGTTCCCAGGAAGCTCATTTATCCTTAAAACCGTCCAAATACAAGAAAACTCATTACCTTTCCCTTTTGGGCGAGATTCTCTCATTTAAGCCTAACGGCTAGTTTTTCATATTTTCATTATGTTTCCATTTTCTTTAGCTTTATAAGTCTTTTTACTGAGAATTATATAAACTCATTAAGTCCCTCATTGTTAGCCACCAAAATCTAAACCTAAAATCTATAAACTTTTCAGTTTCTTTTCTCCAAAGTCTTGTGTCTTTGTGTGAATTTGGTCATTCAGTCTTGTGTGGATTACTTGGCTCTTTGATTGGCTAGTTAGAGTGCTTGTGGATTCAATTGTTCTCCTTCGTGGTTGATTTTGGATAAGTCAACAAACTGTTCTATCCATTATCATCATCATCTCTTCCATCCAGCCGGTTTTATAGTCGATTAGATCGATTAGAATAACCACCCCTCTTGTTGGATTGACCATCACTTTGATCCAAGGATATGTCAGCCTTTGACAGCTTAGGCTTACATCACCTTGTCTTTTTGTTTTCCGTTGATGATTTCTTATACTTTCGTAGATTTTAAACTTGTCTTCGAAATATTTTTCTAGAAACTTTCTGAAGTTTGTTTTGCTAAAACCTTTTTTCTAAGACATGGTCGTTTATCACGAAATTTCATGAAAGAACATTTTTCCGTTAACTCTTGTTTGGAAAAAAAACACTTTGTTTCTTTTTCGGGAAAAAGTTAGTCGGGAGAGTGGTTTTATCCTTTCTAGTAGGCACGTAATATATGGAATTGTTTTCTTTACATTTCTGGCTCATTAGATTTTTCGCCAAGCTAGTTAGTAGATTTATCTCAATCATGGTCGTTGATCTCGAGATTACAATTTTGACAAACAACCAGATTGGCTCTATGTAGGATCAGTAGACTCTCATGCCCTTGTTGTCTCCTCTGAACTTTGTCCATCCGCTAAAGCTCAAAATTATGTGAGCCAATCCGGATTGAGGGATGATCTAGATGTATGCCCGACCTTGAAGTTTAGTAGATCGGGAGCGTAGGAACCAGGAGGCTTTGGCTCAATGCGCCATGATTTCCCTCTCAGTTTGCTCCAACTGTGTGACCACAGTCCTGTGATCACAGTAAAATATGCGATCTCCTGGATCTTTGATTTATCGATGAGTGTGGAAAAGCATGCTGCCACAATTCGACATTCTTATGGGTATGGGTGTAGGGGCAAAGGGGAAATGGTCTCGGTGCTTTGCGTTCGATTGAGCAGGTTGCGTGGCTGATCATTTTGGGATCGTAGATCCGGGATGTTAGTGGGAGTTCGGCATCCGCTTTGTTTGGATCCCTTCGGTGGCTTCGGTTTGATCGGTTTTTTTTGTCCTTGTGGGGAGTGTCGCGTTCCTCAGGTCAGATCTTAGTAGATCGGCATTGATGGTTCGTGGTTTGGTGGAAACGGATGGGGCTTACAGTGGATCATGATCGTGCTTTAGAAATATTAGATTGGATTATTAGTGAGGATGGTTTTGTTTCGCTTCCCCATAGATGGCGCCAAAATGTGGATCGAAAATCCACACTATGTATTTGGTAGTGATTAAATATAAAAACTATGGAAGAAAAATAACGTGGACAACGATATCATCATAACACAACGATGTAATCAGATTCAAGTTGATAAAAATGGAATTTATTATATTAAAGGATGAAATACGTGATGGCTACAAAAATTGAATGAATAAAGCGATCTAAAGCTAATTTGGATGATTCAGAGAACGAGATCGAAGTTGAAGTGTGTGTTCTCTAGGGTTTTTCACATGTTTTGTTCTTTTCCTTCATTTTCCTTTTATAATCTTTCAATAGAAAAAATTGCCTTATAGCCACTACATTGCCATGACGTAAACCGTGGCTAAATGCAAAAAGCCACGGAAAAAAAATAGCCATGAATAGCCACAAATATTTTGTGGCTACTACACTTGCCACGCAATTACCACTATTATTCAGTGTGGCTATTGAGCTAGCCACATAATTACCTTTACACTGAAGCGTGCTATAATTTTGTTTTCTTGTGCCGACATATAAGTTGGCAAAAATGTGTCAAACCAATGTACCAAAAGGACTTTAGCCATGACATTTTCATGGCTGTTTTGTGTCGCTATATTGAAAGCATGGCTGGTTGGGTTGTACGTGGTGCAGAGTAGAGCCAGAGAATATATTCTCCACGGTAAGTGATAGTTTATTTTAGCCACGGTATTACAGTGGCTACGTCTTGGCTATATTTCATTATATATTCTCATCCACCCGAATTGACAATTTTAAAGATGAAATACAAATCACTAATAAAACAATTTTTAAGCAAATTATGTCTTTCTACTTTGCGTCAAGAGAATGGATGGATCAAAGGATTGATTCAGAGAGTAATTGTGTTTCAATTTTTTTTCTAGGAGGAATCAACGCGTTTATTCAATTTGCATGTAATCAAGCAGATTATCATGAGCAGAAAACTTTATTATGTCTGTGTGCGCGATGCAAAAATGTGAATGAACAAGATGTAACGGTTGTCTAAAGACATTTTTTCTCATACGGTTTTAAGGGAAATTGCTACGTTTGGACGAGCCCTGAGAAAATTTTTTGACATTGGAGAAAGTTCTGGGGCGAAGCATTCGACGGGTGAAGAGGGAATGTGGGAGAATCCTTCTTGGAATGCTCATGATGATCATTACAAGGAAAGTCCAGAAGTACAGGCGGGCATTGCGCCGACATACTTGCCGGAAACCTATTGAAGAAATGGATATAGTGGAGCCATATCATGATAGTGCTTTTGAAGCAGCTACTTAACCTCTTTACTGATGAATGTGCAGAAGGAATATCATAGTTGTATCTTGCTTCGGGGATGATGAAAGTGAAGACAGATTATAGTTTGGCGGAAACTTGTGTAGATGAATTATCTGAAGCATTTAAAAAATGCTTCCGCAACCGAATAAAGCATTATCATCGTATTACGAGACAAAGAAGTTGACACGAGCTCTTGGGTTACCCGTACAGAATATTGATGTTGTGAGAATAATTGTATGCTATTTTAGAAGGGAGAAGATGCAAAGTTGGTCAATTGTCAGTTTTGTGGAGTAGTTTGTTATCACTCGAACAATGGAAAAGGGAAAAAAAAATCAAAACACAGAATGTTTTACATGCCGATAACAGATTGTCTCAACGTCTATACTAGAGGCGATATCTTCCAAAATGCGGTGGCATAAGGAACTTGTGCTCCGAAAGGCGAGATGCATCTCCCATCTAATGCCATAGCGTATAAGAACTTTAATGAGGTATATCCTGCATTTGCTTCTGAAAGCCCTAATATTTATCTATGCTTATCACAGATGGGTTTAAACCGATCGGTATGAATGGTGAAGCACTATTCTGTTTGGCTCGTTATTTAAACTCCTTTACAATTTGCCCTCTGGGAATGTGCTGAAAAGAGAGTTTTTTCCCTTTCAGTACTAGTTCCCGAGCCCAAAACATCAGAAGGAAAGCTTAGATATTTACCTCCAACCGTTAATGGAAAAATTACAGAGCTATGGAGGGATGGTGTGGAGGCATATGATATTTCAAGGGAAAGAAATATTCATCATGCGAGCAATATTTGATGTGGACGATTAGCGACTTTCCAGCGTATGGCATGTTGTCAGGTTGGACGACTAATGTAGGATGGCGTTGCCCATATTGTCAAGATGAGACAGGTGCATTCTGGTTTGCTTAATGGATTGAAATATAGTTGGTTTTATTGCCACATAAGGTTTCTTGATCCATATCATCCCTACAAAGAAAACAGTCAACCATTTATAAGGGGGAAATAGTGGTGGATCCTCCTCCACCGTGGTTGACAGGAGAAGAAATTTGCATGAAAGGATAAAAAATATAGAAGGTTTATCAAAAAAACGTTGATTGTGGAGGGAATGGACATGATAACCCATCTCGGACCAATATCTGAGTACGGAGTTACTCACAATTGGGTAAAGAATAGTACTTTTTGGGAGTTACCGTATTGGGAAACTCATCTTCTTCGGCATAACCTTGATTTCATGCACTTGAGAAAAACTTCTTTGATAATCTGACGAACACAGTGTTAAATGCTCAAATAAAGACGAAAGACAATATCAAAAGCATATTGGGATCTTCCTGGACTATGTAAAAGGCGAGATTTAGAGATAGAGAAGATGGAACAATGCATGTGCCCATATTCAGGTTGTTATACGGCAAAGCGACAATTTCTTATGTGGTTGAAAAATGACATAAAATTTCCTAATGGATATGCTTCTAAATTTACTTGATGTATTGATGAAAGCAGTTTAAAACTACATGGATTTAAAATTCATGAACTTTCATGTCATTATGGAACGACTATATCCATTTGCGTTCGCTGAACTCCTACCCAAAAATGTTTCACACGGCAATTAGAGGTATTTTTTAAATTTCCCTTTTCATATTAATTTGACTATAATTGATGTTATAATTTTAATGGTTTGTTTACAGATATTTCCCTCTTCTTATGGGATATTTCTTCGAAAAATCATAAAAGAATCAGATGTTGGACCTTTTAAAGGCAAATATCGGCTTAAGCTTTGTAACTTGGAAAAAAAATATTTCCTCTCCATCATTCTTTGATGTTATGGAACATCTTCATGTGCACCTTCCAGATGAAGCAGCCTTAGGTGGCTCCGTCCATTTTAGGTGGATGTATGTATTTGAGAGATACATGTACCACTTGAAAAATATGGTAAAAACAAAGCTCACATTGCCGGGTTCGACAGTTGTGCAATGTATAAACAAGGAGATTCCAAATGCATCATCCACTTTTTGGGCATCCTAAATCTTGATCATTCCAGAACGATACTCAATTCACATACAACTATCCCAGAGGTACCAATCATGTTCTACCATTTGAAGGGAGAGTCAGTGGACAATGCTCAACTGGTTGGTTAAATGATGAAGATAACACCATCCTTCAGACATTTATGATGCTCAACTGTGAAGCATTTAGCACCATTGAAAGGTTATTTTAAATTATATATAAAATATATAAACATACATATTAGTAATATAAATAAATTGTCGATTGTCTGCAGGATGTTTGAAGAATGTATCACACAGAAAGTGTCCCAATATTACTCCTCGTAGATTGCAACAAGCGAACGACACCAGTTTGCAAGTTGGGTGAAAGACTATGTGAGTTATAGTGTATTAATTTGAATACTAATAATCGTAATTAATGATAATATATTTTTGCATTGCAGATTAATGATGCCACTGCGTTTACACTTTTCCTATGTGGATGTTGGATTTTGTACAAGGTCTAGCGAAGTTATAGGTCTTGGCCAATATATCACTCATGGGGATACATTTTCACACTCACAACTATGATCAAGATAAGAGAACTCAAATTATGGTGTTTTATGTCTGGAACCACTGATACAGATTACTATGGCCTCATAGAAGAGATTAATGATGGTGGAGTATCATGGTGATTTGGCTTTGAAAAGCAATGGTTTTTAAATGTCGTTGGTTTGATAAAAGCGGAAAATCTCGGCATGAGAAGACATCCATTTGGGCTTGTTGATGTCTCACCACGCAGATAATATGCAAAATATGATCCTTTTTGTATTACCAGGTAATTGAAATATGGATAAAATGATAATTTTGTACTAATAGAATTTCAAATGATATTGTCTTCCCATGTAATTGTGATCAAGCATGTTTCATTCCTTATCCGCGGATACGTCGACCTTCAGGAGATAAATGTGGGCTGCACGAAAATATTACCACGAGGATTCGAGAAACTTTAGAAGTTGTTTTAACGTGTGACAAGATGACATGGGTGTGTTTTTTGTTCTAGCAGTGTATGAATATCCTAAACAATTAACTATCAAATTAAGCCTAATCTAAGTATACAAATAATACTCTTTGCAAAAGAGATCAGGTGTAGTACTTAGAGATCGAATCCACAAGAGCAATGGCACACAATAGATTTCTTATTCTAAAGATTAAGGTAGGTTAGAAATATATATATAGTAGTAGCAATCAGTCAGAAATATTCCTTATTAAGAGGTATAGATGCAATATGGAAATATGTTGATAATGTAAATATGGAAATAAGTCATTTAACTAACTAGATGCAAATGTAAATATGCTAGATCTAGGGTTTCAAGCTAATAGATATATAGGGAATAGGAAGCACGGAAATGTAAAATATTCTAGAACTCAAATATTAACTATTCTACCATTTTAACTTCACTCTCATATGCGAGCAAAGGAAAGACCATCGATCGACGCGTGAAGTCAGTAACAAGTGTAACGAGATTTAATAAGTTCACAGCTAATTAAACCAGCTCTCGCATGCGTACACAACCTAGTTCAATGGAGTATATTCTGGAACATAACTACTCTCGTAGTCGTCCATGTCCTTCTTTCGAGATCGTAGTTAGCTACTCTAGAATTGCAAGCATGAATCACAACTCAATGATAGATATTAACATAACCTACAATCCTACTTTTGGGCTAATCCAGAATTGCTATCATTCAACCTTAATTTAGTTGATAAACTACTTAGACGTAATTAAAGAAAGAACAATAGTCTGAATAATGCATTGATAATACTAGGTCCATACAAATTCCTAAGAGTTATGATTCTTCTCCCTAAAAATATGATAGAAAACTAAACTCTCAAGAAGATTCTCTCCTCTCTCTCCTCTCTGCTAACACTTAAATATAAAACCCTAAACCTAGGTCAAACTCGTCCAGGGCATCTTCCGTCATTTGTCACTAACTTGGGTTTGAGATCGGCTGTATGTTATTTGGTCGTCGATCGACGGCAAGTGTACAACATCGATCGACCTTGATCTTGTAACATCGGTCGATGTCAAGGTTTGTGTCATCAATCGACGATTGTCTTGTACTTCGACTCTCTCAATGATCAGCTACATATTCTTCTCTTCTAAATGCTCCAAAAGCTCCAAGTATCTCCATATATCTCTAAAAACGTACATGGACCTGTAAGACTCTAAAACATAGTCCTAAACACACATAATAGAGCCTATAACATGGCCTAAACTGGTAATAAATAGGCTATATCAACTCCCCCAGACTTAACTTTTTGCTTGTCCTCAAGCAAACAAAGCCTGTGAAAGAGGTTTGAAAAGCGGAGAACTCATGTAATGTCTAAGTATAATTGTCACTTTAACATCCCAGTTCTGGTATATGTGGAAAGTCTTAAGAGAATTGATTTTGATACCTATGTCACCAAAATTTGACTTACTTTTCCGTCACACATCCGTTTAGAACTCCAGTGTTAGCGTGCTTGGGCTGGAGTAGTGAAAGGATGGGTGATCTATTGTGAAGTAATTCCCGATACCATTTGAGTGAAGCCAAAACACGGGGAAAGGTCGGGTGGTGATTGCAGGTCAGTAAACAATGATTTTGAGCCTTGGAAAATTTACGTACCGACCGTTGAACAGGATGGGCCCACGAGCTGAGAGAGAGGGCCGTGGTGCCCATTAGCCGTGGGAGGTCGAGGCATTACAAGTGGTATCAGAGCTGGTTAGCCATCTCGGTTATGACCTGAGAGGCGTCTTGAGACCTGTTGTGGTGCGCAACAAGAACGTTGCGCTCTGTGAGTGGGATGAATTGTAACATCCTTATTTTTGGTATATGTGGAAAGGCTTAAGATTATTGATTGGCTACCTATGTCACCAAAGTTCACTTACCTTTTCCGTCACACATCCGTTTAGAAATCTAGTGTTTGGGCTGGAGAAGTGAAAGGATGGGTGACCTATCGGAAGTGATTCGTGATACCGTGTGAGTGAGGCCAAACACGGGGAAAAGGTCGGATGGTGATTGCAGGGTCAATAAACAAGTGATTTTGAGCCTTGGAAATTTACCGACCGTTGGAACGGGGTGGGGCCCACGGGCGTGGGTGGCCATTAGTTGTGGGCGGTCGGGGCGTTACAGTCACCCTACTTTGTTTGCAACCACATCCTAGCAAGTCAATCACAGAGAAACTTTATATACTATATCCTAGTATAGCAACCAAATCAATTATACAACACATTAGCAAATACTAGTCTGACGCACCCCTCTACCTGATTTCATTTCTTTGCGTAAAATAAAAGTGCAGGCTTTACCCTGGAAATCTCGATCAAATTGACACATGGACTCTTACCCCTGTAAGTATCTGAGTAACTAAGCACAAAGTCTTCTCTGATCCCTTTCCTCCCTCTCCTCTCACTTCTTCTCAGTCAATGTCTCCCTTCTTTTGAGGTTATATTCTATTTTTTAATTGACTGAGATATTGGACATGCTTCCATGAATCAACCCTAATGGTTTTTGCCACCAGATCATGTTCACTTCTTTTTGACATTTATCTCTTTCTAGGATCATATGAATTATGCTTTAATAGTTGTAGTCACCAAATCCTGTGGGACTCTTTTTTAATCTGAAGGGGAGAGATAGGGAATCAGAAGTGCAATGACATGTACCTACAGACTTGCAAAAGGAATCTGATCCAGTGTATACACGCCCCCAAAGCAAGCAATAATGTCACAATTAGTGTTGGAAATCATTTTCAGTTCCTTCAAACTTTATAAGCAAGTGTGATATAGTGGCAAGATGATCCACTTGGTATCTCTAGTAAACTCTGCAACACCTCTAAGATGGTGCTTATAGCATGGTTAGTCAATAATAAATCTTGATCATAATCCTCTTCTTGACTCAATAAAACGTTTTGAAAAAAAAATATATATAGTATAGAAATATAAATAGCATTAGTGAACGCTCTCTCTGACTTAAAATTACATTGTCCCCAGTGTAATCCGTCCCAGATTGGTTTAGTAAAAATCAAATCATAAGTAAACAGTGTAAGTAGAAAACTCTATACCTCTCTCTATAAGAGAGTGTCGATCGGCGGTAGGCGGGTGTGGTCGATCGATGGTGGACTCAAACAATCTGCAAAAAAAAAGTACAACTCGAAATAAATAGTAGTATAAAGTAAAAGAATAGAGAGCGAACTTACTAAACAGTTGGTTGCCTCCCACTCAGCGTGTGGTTATAGTCTTAAGCTCGACATTTTGAACTTTCTGACTAGTATGGTGTGGATCAACACATGGAAAACAAGCGTCTACATCTTCTTTGCTCTTATGAAATCTTGTACAATGAAGCTTTGCATTGCCTCGTCTCCTCTGGCTTTCTCATTTTTTTATAATCTCCTTACAACCTCCACTTAATGCAATCTCCTTTGTAGATTCACAATACTGCGATATAGCATTCTGAATTTTGGCAGATGTAGTCTCTGATATATCCTCCAATTGCCGAGAAATATCTTCTTTCATCAGGCTCTGAGAAAAAGCAAACTCATCGAACATGTCTTCCAAATTTTTTTCTGCTGCAGTTTTCTGTTGGTACATCTCAGTATCGATCGATGGCCTGATGCTGCCGTCGATCGATGTCACTCTGTCTGCTCCAATCACATGTTGTGTTTGAATAGTGTCCAAAACTTGCTTCATCTCATCCATGTGTGTAGTCAAACCGGTGAGGCACTTGTCTATAGGATAGTAGACATCATCAAGCCTCTTGTAGAAATCATCCAGTGACATCTCTTGAGCTTTGTAGATCTCATGCACAATATCATCAATCTCTGCTCTGTTTGTATGTCTTTTGTTTCTTCATAGACATAGCGATCTTTGCTGCATATTCTGGTAAAGATATGTAGCTCTGCTCAAACATAGTAGCTCTCTCTAGAAGCTGCTCTGATGTCTTCTGCTTGCACATTCACTACTCGTCCATCTATAGCATGTGTATTATCATTCTCATCTCTGTAGATGCCATAATCATCTTTCTTTCCCAATGGAAAATTTTTCTGCCATCAGCATCATAAGCTCTCCTTCCATGCTCTATAAGACTGTCGATCGATAGGTGATTGATCCAATCGATTGATTTTGGACTTCTGAATTATAGGCATTAGAAGTACAAAACCGGTGTACCCCTGGAAAGGTGGTGTCGATCGATGCACGCTGTCTGTCGTCGATCGATCTTGGACGTTTGAAAGTGTATAGATCATTATGGATCGGCTCGTTCGTCTGCTCTTCAATGTCGATCGACGCAGTTCTTGTGTGTCGATCGATGGTTGTTGTTGTTGTCTAAATAAAATTCTAGATCTGTTAGCTATAACAAGGACATTTGCTACATCCTCCTTAGATATATGTCGAATTCTCCCATAAAGAGCCCATGCACGTCCTTCTGGGTCTCTGAAAATTCCAAACTCATCTAGTCTAAGATAACCAATATATGTATCTTCTGCTCTAAGTTCTTGTTTGGTTTGCATATATGTCGTTCGCTGGCCACGACATGTCGTCGATCGATGCTCGATTATCCACTCTCGCGTTCATTACCCAGCCAGCGTCTTTTGGTGCTAAGCTGCGATACACAATCAGCTCTTCCTCTCTGCAATCTGTATTGTATGCTTCGTAAGCTTCGCCGTGTCCACAGTATGCCTAATATCTGTCGATCGATGGTGTATGGTGACCGTTGATCGATGCTCGATAATTAAACTGTTGGCCAAAAACATTTTCAGCTCCATTAGCCATCGCAAGTATATCTGCCACATCTTCCCTCGGGACATGTAGAATTCTGCCATCCATAGCTCTTGTTAGACCATCCGGATCTCTCATAATACCGAACTCATATGGTTGTAGAAAACCATATTCCTTCTCGCGTTCTGCTGCTGAATCTAGTTGGAACTTTGCCTTAATATCGTACCAATCGTTGGTGTAAGGCTACCTTTGATCGATGTCGATTTCCCGATTCGATGGGAAACATGAAAAACACCAAGCCTCTTCCATAGAAATACCACGGTACTCGATTATCTCTTCTTCTATGTAACCTTCGTCGTACTCTAGGTGGGCTGGGTTGTGTTCGAAATCTGCATTGTAGGTGTTGGTCGGTTCTGAAGAAGGACTATCGATCGATAGAAACGGTGGGTGTCGACCGATTGTTGAGCTGCAAACGCGTCGATCAATTGTCCGGGTTGGGTATCGATCGATGCTCCATCTTCCGTCTCTTCATTGAACTCATAATCGCAGAAGCATGTGGCCACAAGCTATGCATCATTACATAATTCAATCAGAGTAGCTTTCTTCTTATTCTTAACATGTTCATAAAAAATATTTTGATCAATTAGAGAGAGATACAACATGTTTAGCTTCATATCGCAAATGGCTCCTACAGTGGCTATGAATGCTCTCCCAAGTAGTAGTGAAGAGTTCCAATCTATCCTGATGTCCATCACATGGAGTCTACTAGGACTAGGGTATTGTTAATCTGCACTGGAACATCTTTTACCATCCATCATGAGTTCACTTTTGAGCAGTCTACGAATGTGAAAGAATCATTGGAGTGTTCCACTTTCAAGTTCAACTCCTCTCCCATAGTTCTTGGCATAATGCTCACTGATGATCCAATCTTACAGGGGGCATTAGGATATTCGTTGCCCTTGATGAAGCATGGAACCACAAACTTTCCAGGATCACTTTTGTTCCTTAGACAAGTCCTTTGCTTCATCTTCTCTCTGGGATGATTGAACATGATCTCTATATCATCATATGTCTCCCTTCTTTCCCTGAAATATTTTGCGTAAAGTCACCAAATGATTCTGATTCGCCGGTTTAATTTTATTTTAGCCACGATTTGGCCACTTATTTATCGTGGCTATGTGTTAGGGTTATTTACGCGATCCGTATCCTTCTTCTCATTTCAACACGTAGTCGAATTACAAAGTCTCTCTCTCTCTCAACGATTTCTCACTGTCTCTCACCTCGCCGTTACCAACCCTCGTCGTATCCGATATACTCTTTTTCTCAGGGGTTACCAAGCCTTTCTCTCCTATCCTTCAAGTCGTTTATGTGTTTAGATTAGGGTTTTTGAATTCAGGTTTCCTAGATACAATCATTTGTTTTCTCTATTTAGATTTAGGGTTTATTTCTTTCCCACTTTGTTTAAGATTATGGTTTGTTACAATCAATTTAGGGTTTCTAGTGTGGCTTTTGGGTTTTATATATACATTGATTTAGGGTTTCTGGTTGGCTTTTGGGTTTTAGAGACACATCGATTTAGGGTCTCTGTTTATGGTTTTTTTCTTGCATGTTTGGTTAATATGTCTCGACTTCGGGTATTATGTCTCTTTGTTTCGATTTGGCGTTTTATGTCTCTTTGTTTCGATTTGGGGTTTTATGTCTCTTTGTTTAAGGTTGAACTTTTTCGAGTTCTCTTTTGGGTTTCTTTGTTTTTCGATATCGCCTATTAAACTGGCAATTCTACTCTCTTCTTTTAACTGAAGATGAACTTACGGAGTTCACCTTCTGTGTCTCCTCCTCCAATGCCACATGGTGCCACTGGAGTTGCTGCAAACTGACAAGCTTCATCATATTGCTCAAACAGCTATCCGCAAATGTTTCTCAATGCCATGTTCAACGCCCCTGCTAGGATATCTCAGCCACATCTCCATCCAGATAAGCTCAATGGAGCTTTATGGTAAGCTTATTGTCTCATTAGTATTGTCTTAACTTAGGAGTATTGGATGTTAGCTTAGGATTGTTACATGTCATAAGATTGTTAGCTTAGATTGATGTACCAATCTTCTGATTTGATTGCTCGCTGATGTTTTTGTCATAAGGATTGATGGTCTGATGTTTGTTAGCTTAGAATTGTTTCCTAGGCTTGATTGCTATGTCTTTTGTCTCTGATGTTTGTATTCTATGTAGGTTTTCTGTTGACCATCAGTCAACACCTTCATCTGAGCAACATGGCAAGGGTATTACATGGGACATTGGAAGAGTTGGAGGTCTGTGATTCATGGTGGCAGACATTTGTTGTAAGTCTTTTAGTTATTTTAAATGTCTTCAAGCTTGTTCTTTGATAAAAACTAACAATATTATTTTCTTTTGTAGCAAAATTCTACTGTGAGCCTCAGTTTAATGATCTTGTATATGCCCTCTGAAGAAGGAAACATGGACAACTATTGGTGAAAGGATCAACAAGAAGAAGAGGCAAAAGAAGCATCCAAAGTAAATCAATGACAACGACTGGACTTACCTTTTAGAGCATCAGGCAACAGAACCAGCCAAGAAGAAGAGCAAGAAAGTTGCTGCAAGCCGCAAGTCTGACCATGTGGGTAAAGGAGAACACAAATACAATGCAGGACCTCGTGGTTTTGCAAAGATAGAATACAACATGGTATTCTCCCAAGTCTTTATTTTACAATTTTTCCTAACTGATTTATTTTCTCTCTAGTTTTGCAGACAATTGAGACTGGTGAACCACCATCCTACACAGACCTTGTCAGGAGGACACACCACACGCAAGGATGAGACTTTTGTGGACTACCGTGCTGAAGAACTGGTAACTCAAGCTGAGATGGAAGCCACACAGCTCTCTAACACTGATGGATCACCACAAAGTCCATCAGCAACATCAGCTCCTTCTCGCATCTTGTTAAACCAAGCTTATCTGAAGATATGTTTTCAATATGTTGTCTTTTGTGTTTTGATTCAATCTTTTATGTTTAGTTATACTTGGAGTAATAGCTGTTAATTGTTTGTTTCCTCTATAGAATTAGGTGTCAATTAAAATCTTAAGTGTTTGTTCTTGATATTTTGTTGTCTGTGAGTTGGAATTAGGAGTTAAATGAAAGCCTCTTATTAACCATGTTGTATGTGGAGTTGGTTTTTGACTGAATCTGTTTTGCCATTGCTCTCAGAATGCTAAGGGTAAATGGGGGCATATCTGTGGACTTGTTAGTGCCCATTATAGGGAATATGCACCATCTGCAAGAGTCCCAGCTTCTCTTGCCCGCAACTTGGAGTTGGAGCTGCGTGTGAGTGGACTGGAGACAAGCTTACAAAGTGTTACTGCTGATGTAAGTGCTGTGAATGAGGATATGGCAATAATAAAGGTGGACGTGTCAGCAACAAGGTCTGCAATCTATCAGATCCTCCAAATGCTTCAGCCCAAGCAGCTTGTACTCAGCAACTAGTCTCTTCTGCTCAGCCTTCCCAAGCCAATGGCATCTACATGTCTATTTAGCATCTTCTATCATGTCTTTTGCTTCTTAAAACTTTGGGTAAACGACCTATATCCACACCAGAAGTATTGTATAGTAACAGTTCCACACAATCTTTCATGCCCGTCCAAATTGCACACATTTTAAGTATATGAACCTAATTGCACACATTTTAAGTATATGAACACATTTACCCCCATCTTCAAAGATCAAAACCCAAAACCACACAGACGAAGGTTTAGCTTAGTTTAATTGGTTTAGAATCTAAACTGCTACCAAACCAGTTGGTATCGAACTGAAATTAAAAAACCCGATCCGACCTGATATCTAAATAGAACCTGAACCAACATCCTACTAAAGAGTTAGGTCGAGTATTATTTGAATATCAGGTTGAGTCGGGTTTTAATTTTAGTTTCTTATCAAACTGGTTTGATTGGTTTAGCTGATTTAATTCGTTTTAGATTCTAAACCAGTAAAACCAAGCTAAACCTTCGTCTGTGTGGTTTCGGGTTTCGATCTTTAAAAATGGGGGTAAATAGGTTCATATACTTAAATGTGTGTAATTAGAACGAGCATGGAAGATTGTGTGGAATTATTACTATACGATACTTCTAGTGTGGAAATAAGTCGTTTACCCTAAAACTTTAATTAATCTTTTGCTTCTTAAAAATCAACTCTGTGTAATATAATTTCTTGTTTAGTATCTTTATGTTTAGCCTTTTAAGAACCTTGGTATTAATATAATTTTATCTTTTGGTTAAATTGTGTTTTATGATTAAATTAGCAATTGAATTAACAATTAAATTAGCATTATTTAGGTAATAAAAACTAAAACCACATTTTAAAAAATGTAGCTAAAGAATTAGCCACTAAAAATGTGATTAAGAGTAGCCACGACAAACACAGTGGCCAAAGTAGCAAAATACAGTGGCCAAAATAGCCATGAAAATAATTAGGAATAACGTGGCTATATATTTGCCACGAAAATAAAGTGACAAAATCGTGACTAAGCATAGCCACGCCACTTTGTGGTAATACCGTGGCTAATATAGCCACAAAAGAGACGTGGTAAAACCGTGGCTAAATAGCCACGCAAAACCACGGTTTTTTGTAGCCACGAAGCTATAGCCACGACAATTTTCCGACATAGAATCATGGCTAATTTTATATAGCCACGATGTTTTGCCTACATAGCCACGATTATTAAGTGGCTTTACCGTAGCTATGCTATAGATTTTTGCTAGTGTTTGTTCTTCAGCCGTCGTCTCAAGATATTCGCCTCCACACGTGATTGATTCTGAGATCTTCACTGTGTTCCTCTTCTCGCTCTGATCCTAGAAGATCTCTATTGAAATCGGTCTTCTCTTTTAAATTCAGTTCACGAATATGCGTTCGACCTTGAGCTCAAGATCGATTCTTGGATATGGAGCAGAAGCTCGAACTGCTTCTTGGACCAGTCCTCGCCTGTTCTCCTATTTTATTCTTCCAAGATTTGGGTCCAACATCCATCAATCGTCCAGTTTTCTTTCCAAGATCTTAACTTATCTATCATAGAAAAGAGGGGTCAATCTAGAAACTGGGAGAAATTAAGCCCCCATATGTGAAATTTGATGTGCCATTTTCTGCCCCCACCCACACTCAAACCCACAATTGCCACATGATGGATAAGAATATAAGATAATAACTCGTTAAGATCTTTCCTCTTTGATCAATCTTCACATGGGTTATGGTCCCTACTCGTGTATGAAGTGTTACAATTCTTCTGTGTGTGTTATAACCTTCAGTAATTTTGTCCACAATGATTCCAACAAAATATTTGAATCTATAGTAAACCGGTCTGATATTTTTAATCAAGTTTGGTCATAATCCATTGGGATGATCAGTTTGTATTAGTTGCGACGTCGAACAATTGCTTCTCTGACTCTTGGTCCAAGGCAACATGTTGAGATATGAAATGACCTAACTGTATACGGACATATTTTACCGTTACAAGTAGTAAAAGAAAGTTTCATGCGATTAAAAATTCATTTGTTAATAATATCCCGTTTCGGCATTTGCGCGGTTTAATTTGGCGTTCCATATGACAACTCACTCCCACGTATAGTCACTGACACAAATCATAACTCTTTTTTTTTGTACACAAACACAAATCATAAACTTTTAAAAAACATACCATCACTCGCACACACTTGTGTCATGTGTCCCTGGGAATTTAATTTATTTATTTCTGCTTTTCAAGTTACGACAAGCAAGTTTTCTATGCTTCTCTAATATAATGGGGCTGTTTCTTATAGTTTTTTTAACAAAAATAATTATTTTATTATTTAAATTTGAGATGGTCTATAAATTAGACATGAATAAAATAACCAAAAAAATTAGTTCAAGATAGAAATATCTCGTAGTCCTAGCTACAAAGTTAGGTTTTTCATTTTGCACTTTTGGAATATAAGATATCTTGAAGTCCAGAAAACATATCAGCAATGTCTTTATCACCTCTAATTTCGTTTCAAAATTTGGCCAAGCTGAGTCTCTTTTATCATTGTGATCAGATCTTTCCAATCCGTCTCGAAGCTCTGACATGTCGAATGTTGGAGCATATTCTCCATCGCACGTCTTAGTGCTTTCACTTCTGAGTATAATGCAGTCTCTCGCCGTCTTAAGTTTCGTATCCCTATAAGTTGAATCTTTCCTAAGTTGTCTATCCAAACCCAACCACAACCACTGAATTGTGTTATGGAAATCCATGAACCATCCACCATACATATATTTCTCAAGTTTATGACTTGGGATCCTTCAATATTTTGCACTTGTGGAGTGGGGTTTGCCACTTCATTCACATTGAACTATGCTTGGCATTTATTTTCTTCATATCAGACAAGATCCAAGGGTCTCTGTCTATCCCTCGAAAAAGTTTATCATTCCGAGATATACCAAATTATCCAAGGATAAGGATCCATGTTTAATTCTAGTTCAGCGACGTTATTCTTCCTCCAGAAAAGGTAATATATATTTGCATAGATACTCGGTAACGGGAAGATGTTAAGGCTAGATGGAGTTCTTGATGAGAGGCTTGTAGAGCTGGAGGACATTCAAAAAGGGCATGAGTAATTGTTTCTTCGAATTCACCACATCTGAGATAATAATCACATCTCATATTACGACGGTTCAGGTTTCTTGTTATTACACATGGCATGTCAACAATTGCCACATAAGGTGAAATATCTTCTAGGTGATTTAATTTTCCAAACAAAGGCTTGGAGCTTGGTTATACTAGATTCCAATACTCTGCCTCCTCCTTTGCCCTTAATAGGTTTTGAGCAACCTAATAACCAGACTTAACCATATATTGATCGTTTCTTTGTGTAGTTCCAGCAATATGTATCTCGGCGATGAGTTGAGCTTATGGCTAAAATTCGAATAAGAGGTATGTCATCTGAGACAACATAGTTTTCTAAGAACCCAATGTCCCATTTCTTTGACTCTATCAATAAGGTCACTAACTCGCATTCTCGGGTGTAGCACAAGTGCAAAAGGTCGAGCAGGTCTAGCCGGTGTAGTGGGGATCCAAGGGTCCTCACACATTAATCTCATATCCATAATGATTTTTTTTGTCTAATTCCCAGTAACAATAGCTTATGAGCCGCTGAAAATACTTTTCCACACATATGATGGGCTGTTTACAGAGTTTGTCCGCAAAGGCGAGCTTAATATGTAATATCTTCCCCTCAAAACTCGAGCCACCAATGAATCCGGGTACTAAACAAGTCGCCATAGTTGCTTTGCTAGTAGAGGAAGGTTAAACTCATGAAGCATATAAAAACTAATTCCACCCTCTTCTCCAGGTAAATAAAGCTTTTCCTATTTGCCCAACGAATTCCTGCTTTGTTGGGTTCGAGCTCCAGCAGAATTGTGCAATGGCACTTGCAAAGTTTTCACATATCTCCAACAGGAGCAGGAAGCTAGACATAACATAAAAAGGAAGGGTTAACAAAATATATTTAATTAGCACTTATTTCCGTCCTTTAGATAGTCATCTTCCCGTCCATCCGTTCACTCTATTCATAAGTTTGTCCATTAGGAAGGCATATAACTTGCATTTTGGAACCGCTTTGAATCCCTAAATACGTCCCCATTCCTCATTCGTTATGAATTCTAAATTTATTTTTGATTTGTTGTCTAACTTCTATTTTGATCCTCTTACCAAAGAGTAAAAAGGATTTGTCAAAGTTAATACATTGGCCGGTTGCTTTTCCATATTTCCTAACTACTTTCATTACTTCTTCGCATTCACAGGGCTCTGCCTTGCAAAAGAAAAGCTATCAACATCAAATAGAAGGTGAGATACTGAGGGACACGCGCATGTAACCCGCATTCCTGTTATCTTTCCTTGGTTATCTTCATGATTAACAAGGCTAACAAGCGGTTTCGTGCATAGAATAAAGTTGAAAGGAGACAAAGGATCTCCTTGATGTAGAATTCTCTCTGGGGTCGATGAACAACCCACTCCATTCTATCATACACTTTGCTCATATCCGTCTTAATGGCCACTTTTTGTATGTCCACTTGGTTTCGTCTGCAGAGCATGAAACATTTCTTGGGCAATCATATTATCTATGATTTGTCTTTTCGGCAATAAAGGCTGATTACATTACTGAGATTGGGTTTGGTAAAACCTTCTTAATCTCTGGCATAAGACCTTAGAGATTAGCTTGTAGCTAACATTACACAAACTTATGGGACGAAATTGCAACATTTCTGTTGGCTTCATTGTCTATGGGATTAGACATATATTAGTATCACTCACACCATTCACCATTGTTCCCTCAAATAGAAATTGATTAACCATATAGGTTAAATCATCCTTAACAATATCCCATAATTTATAATAGAAGAGAGCCGTCATACCATCTGGTCCTGGAGCTTTCTCTGGGTGCATCGCAAAAAGTGTCATTTTCACCTCCCACTCGGAGACCTCGGCCTATAAGATCCTTATTTATTTACCCAATAATTGTTGTTGGTACGTCAGATAGCGCTTCTTCTATATCTTATGGGTTATAAGACTCAAAGATTTGACTAAAATAACTAGTAGCAATGGCTACCAGTCCTTCCTCGTCCTCTACAACGTTTCTGTTCTCATCAAGTAGCTGAGTGATTTGATTCCTTGCTCTTCTTTGCTTTGTTAAAGCATGGAAAAAAATTGTGTTCCAGTCACCTTCTCTTAGCCAAAAAAACTCGACTTTTTGTTTCCAAAACATCTCTTCTGCCTTAAGAGCATCATATAGTTCCTTTAGTGTCGTAGCTATATCCTCAGTTGAAGCATCATCACTCAAATATAAGCCCTCAACCTTCTCTTTTAGATAACCACCAGTTTTTCAGAGTTCAAATTGTGATGTCTTCTCCAATGGCTCAGTGCTTTGTGATAACTCAAAATATGCTCCATAATATTTGTGTTAGGTTGAAGATCTGGAGACTTCCATCCCTCCAGAATGACATGTCGTAGTTCTTCTTTATCCAAGCATCTCTTATCAAATTTGATTTTTTTTTATTTTCTTGTTGGTTTAGTGAGAATATTTGCGAGGACCTGACAATGATCCGATCCCCATAACCTCTTGTACTTGTGGAATGAGGAAACTTCTCATGCCAATCTCCATTTCCAACAGTTATGTCTAGTCTGTATCTAACAATTGTTCTTCATGTCCTTTTTCCCACCTATGATAGCATATTCCCAGTGAATGGGAAATCCAGCATGCTACAGTCTGTTAACATTTATTAAAGTGCAGAAACGAAACTATCTGACCTTTGTTTACCTCCTTCCTTTTCATTTTGACCAGTGATTTCATTAAAATCTCCAATCATTAACCAAGGTCTTGTTCGTGTCATTGAGAAACACGTAAGACGTTCCCAAACTTGATCTCTACGTTCTAACACAGGATCTCCATAAACATCATGAAAATTTTCATTCCATCAATGACTGCCTCAACGTCAATCATTCTATTATTCGGGAAAAAAAATGAAATTCATCCATTGAAAAGAAAGCCAAACCACCGCTGAGGTCAAGTAGCTCAACGATAAATAAGCGTTCAAATCCTAAGTCGGCCTGAATCTTCTGCAACAGTGGCCTCATGTTCTTTATTTCAGATAGGAACACAAATCTTGGGCAATGCTTCTGACACATCTTCATAAGACGTCGAACTGTGAGGTCGTCCACAATCCCTCGACAATTCCAACTGATTGTCTTCATAGATAATGTGTGGATGGGTTTTTGGAACCCATCAAACCACCATCCTTGTTTGAACTCACTCGTTATTTCTTAGAACTATGATAAGAATGCCTTAACTTCTCTTTCTCTCCGGTGGTTTATGTGCAGAACATATGGCTGATCACATACGTGGAGAACCTCGACGAATGAACTCATTCTTTTTAGTTTGAATGCCCAATGGGGTATTCTTTCTGTAACCGCTCCTCGAGGGTTTTGAGCCTTTGATAGCCGGTTTAGCGCTTGAAGATCCAGCTGCCAAAAGTGACTTATCTTCCAAGTCCATGAGTTCTTCATCCAATAAATCATCTTCTCAATTGTCACATACCATCATATCTTCATCATTAGCTTCTTCTATCTCCATGCCATCTGGTGCATCAATGAATTTTGTCATCTCCTACCAGCATTCACATAAGCTTGTGTAGATAATTTGAGAGAACGAGCCACACTCTTACTACGAATGGTGACATTATCCTTCATAGTTGGTGGTTGAAGAGCTGGCGAAACAATGGCACTCGCTATTCTCCTACTCTGACGTTCTTCTCCACTCTTTTGTGCCTCTATACTTTGGTGACAAGGATCACCAACTTTCAGGATAGATTTGTTGTTTGCTGCATGCTCAAAGGGAACAATATCACGAGATTCAATGCTAATGTTCCGTGCATGGACTGTAGACTTACCTATCTCGATTTTCTTGTCCTTTGACTTCTCACGCCAAATAAGATTTACTTTGCGATCATATGGCCAGTACTGTAGCGAGAACCATTGTATCGATGATTTCTTGGCTTATCATCATTTCCTCTGATGATCCGATCAGAATGTTTAACAAAGCGTTTGTTATCACCTTTAAACCATGATGGATAGGGACTCCGGCTCCTGATATCTTCCCCTGTAATCACCGTTTCTTTGAGAATCAGAAAGCCTGGATAACACCTCAGTACTCCTATTGTTTGTATGTGGAGAAAAGTCGAGACGAGTCAAACGAAACGTGACGACTAATGTCAGGACTCATTGTTCAAACACGCTCATATTCGCGTTGGTCTCTCAGCAAAGGCTGACGACCAGAATGGTCTTGAGAGGACTGGACACGCGAAAATACACCACCTCTCTCCGGTTGAGCACGGGAATTAGTGTCCAAAGTTGGATAATATCACTTCTCATGGGACATTAACCCACATATAGTGAAAAGCATATCATATCTGATTTCAATGGTGACCTCCTCTCCCTCAAAACTTTGAATCTTTCTTTTAAATCTCAATGGTCTTCTTGAATCAAGATATATTAGTATGCGACCCTCCGTAAGCTCAATAGTATCAACATGAACAAGTCAGCCTCCTATATTCCTCAGGTTTTTATTTGTCCCTAAAGGCATCCGAACTAAATTGACCCAAAATGAACTGATCCATGGGGTAACTGTCATGGACTATTGGCTCCCATCTCACCACTACAAACATGCAGTAGTTATAATGAAATGGGCCCTTTCGAAGAACTGAGTTAAGTTCTTCTCCAAAAGTGAAATTGAATAAGAACTTGCCATTTCCCAAATCTTTCGTTGTGATTATGTCCTGAAGTCCCCACTGAGTTAGCATTGTCTGAAGTGGTTTCTCAACATTTTTCTTATTAGGATTGAGAACCTTACCAATCAGAGACATACAATACTCTTTGATAACATAAGAATCATCTTGCTTAGTGAGCTTAATCGGCTCATCATCATCCTCATATAAAATCCCTTTGCTTTTGATACCCACCATGTGAGTAGACCTGGATCGAGTCGAAGACCCCATACAAAGATATAGGGTCGAGGGTAGACACTGGTATCAGATCACAGATACAAAGGTATCAGATCTTTTGAATCGCAGTGGTGAAGACAATACAGTAGTGATCACAGTATTTTAATGATGTAGCCAAGCAGATCGCAAGTTTTAACTGATTCTGAATCTGAAAATAGAATACAGAAGACGCTTTGGAGGGAGTCAATACAACAAAGGATGTATTGACCATAGGGATCAAAACTTCAATGGAAGAATACAATCCGGAAAGCCATCAGAGATACATTACTTGATGAAGACTCCATCCCGACAAAACTTGTGGTTCAAAATGGTATCCCGGATCGCAAAGAGTGTCTAGTCATCTTCCATGTGGTGATGCAGAGGCCATGAGTGGTGCTGAGATAATGAAACTTGATCGAGCAATGTAGAGCCGAAACAGAGATGATGGTAGATCGTGGTGAACCATATAGATCTAAAACAAAAATTCCAAAGAGATCGCGAACAGAACTGAATCGTAGAGACATCGTAGCTGAAATCTCGCATCAATGAACACAAGATCTGATGGAGATCGTGATCCCAAAGACTACCATAATCTCATAATCACCATCGCAATCTCCCCATCATAATCAGGTATATATCAAGTCACGTGAAAACATAAATACGTGCTTTCTTATAGTTATACTGAAACTAATCCATATTCTAAATGTTGATTACGTCACGACCATCCGTGTCATTTATGAACACCATATAAATTGATATTAAGCATCGTTATGTTTATCTAATTATCAAGACGTTTTATACAACAGATGGACCATAAACGAGTTTGAAATAATAGTTTTGTTTATGTATATAACCTTTAAGGTTAAAAATGAAAATTAAAACCATGTGGAATCAGGAACATAAAAAAGCATGGGAAGATCAAATAATCCAGTGATGGAGCTACAAAAAGACTAATTCAATCATGAACCCTAAAATATTTTTTTATCTTTCTTCAATCTCTTCTTTCTAGCGGTAGTCAAAAAATAATTAATGTGGAGCATGATATATCTATCTATCTATATATATATATATATATATATATATATATATATATTAAAGTTTATCATTATATATACGAAAAATTTAATTATATATCAATAAATTGAATTATTTTTTAAAATTATAATTTTTAAAGAATATTTTTAAAATTTGAGTCAATTAATAAGATAAGTCTTTGTTATGTTAAACACTTTTTGCTGGTTATTTTCAGTATAAGTATTAAAAATAAATTTGATAAAAGTAATTTTTAAATTCAAACTTAAATAAAAAATAAGTTATATTTTTTTGAAAATGTAAAAATAGTATTAAAGTATAGTAAGAAAAATAAATCTTTCTATTAGTAAAAAAAGGAGAATGAAAAAATTATTTTACAAAAATGTGATTAAAATATAATAAATTGTACAAAAAAGATATGACTTTCGGACATGGATTGCATGGGGTACTTTTGAGCTTTTAGGACATATCCAATGATTTACATTATTTTCTTTTAAATGATATTAATTTAAAATAAGTTTGCTTTTTTTCTCCACTGATTGTCCTTATTTTTATTTTTCAAAAAAATAATATTCTAATTATTTAAAATCTATTATTAATTTTCATAATATTTCTTTTACTTATAAAATTAAAATTTTACCAACGATAATTTTATTTGAACTAAATTTTTACTATATACAAATGTTAAGTTCTAAAAATAATAGTTTATACAAATATATAATCATATTATGGAAGTATTTATAATTTCTTTAAAGTATAAAACATGAATAGTGATTTTTCAAATATAAAATAAAACTATATAAAAATTTAATACTAATTTATATATATAAAGTTTAACATTAAAATGAGTATGAATATTATTCTTTCAAATTTTAAGAAATATTATTTACAAATTCTTTTTTCTCTCAAATGATAAACCATTAAAAAGAAATTTTCTTACTTTTTAATGTTTTTTTTTCAAAATGAAAAACCATTAGGGGGGTCACCAACTGATAACTTGTATGTGTATGCATCTTCTTTGTACAATGACATTTTTATAAGTTAGCATGTGGCACGTGCCACACCTCTCTAAGGGTGGGTCCGCCCCTGTTCTAATCAAAACTTTCCCTTGTTTTAAAAAGCCTCAGCAAAGTTAAATTTTCATCCCAAACTCTTTCTTTTCAGTTGTTCCGGTGAGTCACGACGAGAGATAGTGAAAGAGATTCGAAAGATAATCTGTTTCTTCCTAAACAAGTTTTCTTGCCAGGTAATTTTCCCTTTGCTATCCTGCTGTTTCACTTGCTTTCCTAGATAGTTTTCTAGACAACGAAAGAAAAAAAAGAGTTAAGACATTCTTAGAAAACATTAAAAATTAAACTGAATATTTCTTGATGTTTTAATTTGTTTTGTACAAGTGATTCTTTTTGAATTAATGTTAATTCAAAAAGAAATACTTTTTTTACAACTTGAGTCTGAGAAGATTTGTATTTCCTTACAAACTTAGATCATCTATTAGGTTCGTGTAGCAAATCAAACTTGCAGTACTTCGGACAGGTCACAATCTCCCTGACTCCCTTTGTTCTAAGTGATAGAAGGCGGTTACGTACATGTTCACTTTTAGGTTCTTGTCACATTTTGTGCGTTTGGTTAAAATGTGTAGAAATATAATCATCGAAGTATATGTCACTTTTTCTATTGAATGTCAGTTTTTCTGTGAAATTCATCTATTTTACTGAGCTTTTATTTTTATGGTTATCCAACCCTAAAAGTATAATAGTAGGTTAGAATATTTAATAGAGATAATGAACAAAATGGACATAAAAATATTTTTATCTTTAAAATAGAACTTAAACAGAAAAATGATCAAAATATATTGTATTAAAGAATGTAAATATACATTATACTCATTGGATTGACTAATCTTAACTTAGGGTTTAGAGTTATGGTGTAGTTTTGGAAGTAAAATTTAAAATTTAAAAAGAAAAAATATTAAAATTAAAAAGAAAAAATATTAATTTTTGCAAAATAAAAAAATTATTTTTGTCAATTTTTTTAAAGTCTATTTTTTAACATTTTTTTTTTAAAAAAATGTCTATTTAGAAGATTTGTCCCTTGTTAACTAATGACCAGAACATCTCTTGAGAATGCCAAAAGAAAAAGAAAAAAAAAAGAGAGAGAGAGAGAGAAAGAGAAAGAGAAGAGAAGAGAAGAGAGAGAGAGAGAGAATGCATGTGTTATGTGGTACTGAAAACTCTAAAAGTCTTGGAACTTTACAAACTATGTACCGTTTTCTCAATTTTAGCCTCCGCTTCAGGAATTGTCACTCTCACCATTGTCATATTTCCAGTTCATACATCAGTTTTTCTGTGGTCCATAAACCATAACTCCTCCAAAAAAATATTTACTATTAACATATAACCTGCATGCATATACACACACACATATATGTATGTATTCATTATCATGTTGGATATGTGTAGTCTATTCTCTCCCAAAAAGACATCAAAGAGACGAGATTCTTGTTATCCATGATAACAGTTTTATAATTTAAACATCATGAGTGATTGATAAATTTGTACGGTCAACATCCTGGAAACTTGAGGTAAGATATTATACTTTTAGCTGTATATCATTTTAGATATTTATCGCAATTTAGTTTTGTTTTTACAACATTATCGCAATTTAGTTATCATATTAAAACCCTATTTTCATTAAAAGCAAATGTTACAATTGTAAGAAAAGCTATTAGCTTGACAACGAGACTAAATTTACAGAGAATTCATTTTCAAAATCAATCACTTTGGTTCTTAATCTGAGTTAGTTACGGACTAAAACCAATAACGTGTCGATCGAATATAATTAATAAAGTACCTATGACACGATAGTTTTTTTAATATTTACTTGATGTTTTTTTAATATATCGTATTAAGTATCAACCTCCTTTGCTGTTAAATTTCTCTTTGTGGTTAGATATATGCAACTATAGTTTACTCATGCTTATAGATGTACAAATTGCACTCTAGTTTTTTGGGAGCTACTTATTCTTCGTTGTGTAGTTTACTTTCGTTTGATTCCGCTACTTGTTTGCTATGCAACGTCTGTCAAAAACAGAAAATCTTTGGTATAAATATTTACATTTACACCAAAAAAAGCACACTTATGTATACCATCATTTGTTATAGCATTCACTTATCGTCCGTCATATATGTGTATAGGGTTTTCATTTTTGGAAATCAAAGAACGCATCTCCTACGAAGAGAACATAGTAACGTGTCTATTTTTAGCAATCAGATAAAATATTATATATATTTCTGACAAAAAGAGATAGTAAAAAGTTTAATAAATACTTATTGTATTGTAGATATACATCAACTTTTTTGTGTTCCAAAAAAAAAATATCAATATTTTTTAGCGGCTTAGAGCAGGATTAACCTGAGTTTTTTAAGGTGAGATTTTTAGTTTTTCTAAGAAACGTTTCTTAACTTTTAATTAAGAAAAACTTAAGAACCGTCTTTAAGAACATGATTAATTTGTGTATCTTAAGGTGAAGTCTTAGTTTTTTTAAGAGATGTTTCTTAGTTTTTAATTAAGATAACCTAAAAATTGTTTCTTAAATAAGAACTATAAGAGACGTCTCTTAGTAGAAAAATGTAAAAAAAAAAAGGAAAAAAAGACTAATTTACGTTAAGAACCACACTTTAAGAGATTCAAATTAGTTATGGTCTAAGAAACGTCTCTTAACAGAAAAATATAAAAAAAAAACAAATTTTATCTTAAGAACTCTAGTTTAAGAGATCCGAGTTAATATGACGTTAGAGCACCCTCAACCATGGCACTCCATTTGGGGTGCTTAATTTTTTTTTTCTGTTTTAAAAAAAAAAAAAAAAATAAACCAATCGCGGACTGCCACGTATCAGTGGGGCCCGCGAATAGTGGCAAGCACCCAAGCAAAAGGGATGCTTATTTAAGTAATTTAAGAGTTGGGTTTTAGGGGTGCTAGTGGGTCCCATCCCCTAAGCACCTGGGTGAGGGTGCTCTTATATACATACGTGCGATATCTATGAATTTAACTATTTATGTACCTACAATTTCTTTTTTTCTTTAATATATACAACTTTATTTTGGACACATTTTTATTTCATTTGCAGAGAAGAAGAGATGGAACCAACAGAGAAACCATCAACCAAACAGTCTTCTCGAACTCTCCCAAGAGACACTCGTGGCTCTCTCGAAGTATTCAATCCATCAACTTTCCCGACAAGACCTGATAACCCCGTCTTTCGCCCAGAACCACCAACATGGCAAAACTGGAGCGATCCACATGACAGTTCCCAACAAATCCAACCTCTGTCTGAACCAGCTCCCTCTATTCTAGTTCGGTCTGAAGAAATCGCTGTCACAACTTCATGGATGGCTTTGAAGGATCCATCACCTGAGAAAATTTCTAAGAAGACAATCACCGCCGAGAAATCACCGGTTGCAGCTGTGGCAGCGGAACAGAGAGCTGCGGAGTGGGGACTTGTTTTGAAGACTGATACTAAGACAGGAAAGCCAGAGGGAGTGAGCGTGAGGAACTCAGGTGGGGCTGAGAATGATCCGAACGGAAAGAGGACTTCGCAACGAAACTCAAGCAATTCTTGCCGAAGCTCGGCTGAAATGTCTGACGGAGATGTCGCCGGCGGGAGAGGTGGGATCCCGAGGGTATCGGAAGATCTGAAAGATGCCTTGTCGACGTTTCAACAAACGTTTGTTGTTTCCGATGCTACCAAACCCGATTATCCGATTATGTATGCTAGTGCCGGTTTCTTCAACATGACCGGTTACACTTCCAAAGAGGTCGTCGGCAGAAACTGGTAAAATATTTTAAATTAATACAATTCTTAAAGATTTTATCTTTTTTTTTGTCAAAAGATTGCTACAAAGATTCTAAATAATAAATCTAACGTATTTAGGTTTATGGATGTATCCTAAAAGTAGAAAGATATCTTAAAATGCTCTGATCAAGACCTTGTAAAACCGTAACTTTTGTGTTACTTTTAGAAAATTAAAGAAACCTATACGTTGTTGAATAATTTCTTTTTCTAATTCGAGAAAATATATGTATGAAGATCTCACTTTTTGGTTTTTATATTGTAGCCGATTTTTACAAGGATCAGGGACAGATGCTGATGAGCTAGCGAAGATAAGAGAGTCATTAGCCGCTGGGAATAATTATTGTGGGCGTTTATTGAATTACAAGAAAGATGGGACCTCTTTTTGGAATCTTCTCACGATTGCGCCCATTAAAGACGAGGGCGGCAAAGTCCTCAAATTTATTGGGTTAGTCCCTTAATACACTTCTGTTCTACTCGTTTAAGTCCTTTATGTATTCGTTTTTCAAGATTCAATCCTTGGATGGGACTTGAGTTGAGTCTGTGGACCTGTGATTGCGTCGCTTTCTCGGCAATAATTCTAATAGTTGTCATTGGCTTATCTGATCAACTTCGATCCAACGGCCAATTTTTTTAATATAATGTTCTCTCGTGAATTGATATGTACAAGACACATTACTTTTGAGTTACGAACGAATTAATAACAGATAGAATTTTAAGATAATATTTTTTTTGTTTGACAACGGATTAAGAGAATAATATGTGTTTTTATATTTCGAGGAAAAATATAACAAAAGTATGTTACTTTGTTTATTTGGACCAGAATGCAAGTGGAGGTGAGCAAGCACACTGAAGGAGCCAAAGAAAAGACTTTGAGACCCAATGGGCTTCCTGAATCTCTGATTCGATATGATGGTATCTACTCTTTCATTTTTATTTGTTCTATTATTATGTTTTTATCTCCAACTTTCAAATTTAAGAAACCTCCTAATTCACAAATATACCATATTAAATTTTGGATTGTTAATTAAAAAAGATATAATTTCAATTGATTAAACCATTTGAAAAATACAATTAATCAATTGTTAATACATCATTAACTAAGGATGAGACAGATCTGGATATTCAAAAAAATTAAGGGGATAATTGTTTTAGGGGGAAATTATTTTTTTGAGCCAAAAAAAATATATGGTTGTCCCATTAGCATAAAAATGAATTTGTATTCTTTTTTACTTTAGTGCCTTTCTAATTTTCTAAATAAATCAAAATAAATTGTTTTGCAAACAAAAAAATTTAAGAATATAAAATATTGAAGAAATATTTATACCAATGTATTGGTATTTTTTTGGGAGTTAAAAAATTTGTTAAATAAAAAATTAAATTTACGTTCTATTGATAGAAGATGTCGTATTCTACAAAGTAGAATTCAAAATGCACTTTTTATTATGTGTTATATTTTTTAAGAAAACATAATCTGCTCAAAATAAAGTAATCCAAATAAATTTAGAATTCTCAATCTGCACTTTACTATTATTATAAAGTATGCAGAACTAACAATCTGAAGTCCACTAATAATCTACTTAGTCCTAAGATATACCTTAAACGGTTTTTATCGACAAAATAGATTTCAAGGCGAAAAATAACCAAAATAAACTTTATTAAAGGGTATAAATATACCCTTTGAGTTAACTAATCTAAACTTTGAGTTAACTAATCTAAACTTAGAGTTTAGAGTTATTAGGTGAGATTTTGGAGGTCGGATTTAAAATTAAAAAAACATATATATATATATTAAAATTTTCAAATAAAAAAATCTATTTTGGTCATTTTCTTAGATCAATTTTTGTGACAGAATTTTAAAAATGTCTATTTGAAAGATTCGCCCTAAAATAAACCTATCGTGAATTTATATAGATCCATAAAAATAATAATACATATATTTATGTCATAAATATATTTCAGAATGAAAAATTGATTTTTTTGTTAAAAATAAAAATTAAATTCTATGTGTAGACTTAATGTTTTTTGTATATTACTGTATACTTTATATTATAAACTTGTACATATAATATTTTAGGAATCCAAAATATAATATATTATATATATATATATAAAACTTTAAGTAAGAGAGTAGACATAATTATAAAAATAAAATTTACACTAATTTTATTATATATTCATTAATAGTTAACTATAGACAATAATTATATGCGTAAAGTAAATATGTATGTATTAATATTATGTATAAATTTAACTAAATTAACATTATGATAAGTGTCTAAATCAATGTAATTCAAATATTATAAAAGTTAATAGCTGAAAAATTAAAATATAGTGTAATCAATACATAGTACTTATAACTTTATAAATGACAGATTTAATTATTTTTTCTATAATTAAATTCTATGGTACAAAAAATGTTATTAAATAATTTATCTAAACATAACTCCAAAGTTTAATAAAAAATTAATATTTTTTATTATAATGTCAGATAAATTGTTTTTATTCAACTATAATGATTTCATTGAAATATTTACTATTTTGTCACTTTGATTTATTTTTATTTATTAATGTATTAATATAAGATTTTTTTGTAAAAAAAAGGAAACAGAAAAGTCACGTTCAATTGTTAAGAAAAATTACAGAACATGGGTTTTTGGGTTTTGTTGAGAGTAGTTAGTTATATTCAGAATTTGGTTTCCCTAAATTTCAGGAAATCTATTTTTTTCAAAATTTTGATTAGTAAGAAAAATAGTTTTTAGAAAAATAAAACCAAAACTATTTAGAATCATGATTTAGATCTATTGGATTCATGATTTTAGTATCCAGATATCCATGTCGTCCGAGTATCTGATTTCAGATATCTATGTAGATTTTTGATACTCTTAGGTATATGAATTCATATTTGAATCCGTAAAAATAATTACAAAAATAAAAAAAAATATATTCTAAAAATAATCATAAATTAAATATTTGTATAAAATTTTGAATATATAATATTATGAAAATTAAAATATAATATTATAAGATCTATTGTATATAATTATTAATATATCAAATATGGTTATTAATAAAATTAAAAAGAAAATAATATATCTTAAAACACATATCTAAATTAAGATATCCATATACAAATCCGGTTGGATGGATGATAAGGTTTTGACAGATCAAAAAATATAATATCTGAATTCAGATTTGAGCACCATAGATATTCCTATTCTATCTAAGATCCAGATCCCAAATAGTATGTCTCATGTCATAGACTTTGAGATTAACTATCTTAAAACTCATGTCATAGACTTTGACCTAAAAAGAGAGAGATTCAGGAGAATTTTCTTTTCCATGGATTTAAAGGATTTCTTGGAGAGAAAAAAAGAAATGAAATGAAAGATTTTGAGTGTTTAGGTCGAACAAAATGGATTTTTTTCTAAAAGATGTAAACATTTTTCATATATGTTTTAATAGTTATTTTGACAGGTAACTAATCATGTAGATTATAAACTAATAAACACTAGAAATTAATTAAAAAATTTGGATCCTAAGTCGGATCAAGTCAAAATACGACAAAAATCAATAAAATAATAAGATAATAATTTTTTTAAAAATTTATTTAAAAATATGGTTTCATTAAAATTATAAATGAATGATTTATATGTATATATATTTTATATAAGCATAAATTAACCATTATATTGTTTGTTTACATTCATACATAAGTTATTTTTATATTCTTAACATTTAATATATTTTGATGAGATTTAGTAAAATTATATCTAAAACACATTTAAATTTCATGAGACATATTTTATATACACCAAATAATATAATAAAACTAATTTTTGAAAATTTCAGAAATTTAATTAATGTATATACACTAAAATCAAATATTTTTCGTATATTATAAAATATATCTTAAATATAAAATTTTAAAAATGAACTTTTTGTAAATTAGTAACTTTATAAATTAATAAAATATCAAAGGCCGTATGTTGTAATTTATAGAGTTTTTAATATACTTAATATGACTTTTTGTCAATATCTTTGAAATATTTTATTAAAATAAAACTTAAATTTGTTTTGTAACAGCCCGCCAAAAAGATATGGCGACTAACTCTGTGACAGAGCTGGTGGAGGCGGTGAAGAGACCTCGAGCATTAAGCGAATCATCCCATATTCCATCCCTTCAAGAGAGAGTCGGAGAGCGATGAGCTTCCTGCGAAACCTGGCCGACGAATGTCTGAGAACGTCGTTTCGTCAGGCCGGAGAAACTCCGGCGGCGGGAGAAGAAATTCGATGCAGCGAATCAGCGAAATTCCCGAGAAGAAACAGGCAAAATCTTCTCGTCGTTCTTTCATGGGGTAATTCTCACCATATCACTTTTGGACCCATAACTTTTATAAAGATCAATTTAGTCCCTATGTTTCTTTAATATGAAAAAGTTCAAACGAACTCTGGTATTAGAATGAAGAAGAAGGGTCAGTCTCAAGACGACTCTATTGAAGATGGATTCATAGAGTATGGTGAGGAAGATGATGAGATTAGTGACAGAGACGAGAGACCAGAGAGTGTTGATGATAAAGTGAGACAAAAAGAGATGAGAAAGGGTATTGATCTCGCAACCACACTCGAACGTATCGAAAAGAACTTCGTTATCACCGATCCTAGGCTCCCCGACAATCCCATTGTAAGAACATTAGATGAAGACAGCAAAAATAAAAACACTTTCTCTTTCACTTCATGTTCTGAAAGAGTTTCATTTGCTTGGTTCTTTGTTTCCAGATTTTTGCGTCTGATAGTTTCTTGGAACTCACGGAATACAGCCGTGAAGAAATTCTTGGCAGAAACTGCAGGTATTACATTAACATGAACTCAGTTTTCTCCAATAAAAAAATCGAGAACAGAGCATGTTTTAGCTATAGATACTTTTTTTTTTAGGTTTCTGCAAGGTCCAGAGACTGATCCAACAACTGTAAAGAAGATTCGAGCGGCTATTGATAACCAAACCGAAGTGACGGTTCAGCTCATTAACTACACCAAGAGCGGTACTCAAATTTTCGATGACCTTTGGATCAATACGTGAATCAGTGTAGAGAGTCTTGAAAATTATGCCTTGCTTTTCTCTGTTTCAGGGAAGAAGTTCTGGAACATTTTCCACCTGCAACCCATGCGTGATCAGAAGGTACAATGATTTACATACATACATTTCGTGCCTAATACTTTCAACATTACATTATACATATCAGGAATTTAGTCTTATGAGTTTTAAACTAAAATTGTTATGGACAGGGAGAAGTACAATACTTTATCGGAGTTCAACTAGACGGGAGCAAGCACGTTGAGCCAGTTCGCAATGTCATTGAAGAAGTTGCAGTGAAAGAAGGCGAAGAGCTGGTCCAAACCCTACTCCCTTTAAATCTCTATTTCCAATTGTAATCGTAAGGTCGAAATATGACTGAGAGCTTAATCCTTTTTTCCTGAAATCTGAGCTCTTCAGGTGAAGAAAACAGCTGTAAATATCGATGAGGCTGTACGAGAACTTCCTGATGCCAACATGGTAAGTAATTGATTGAGGATCTGCATCTGGAGATTTTAGATTGAGGTTTATGAGGATGTTATTGATTCATTGTTTTTGTGTCTTATTGAAGACGCCAGAGGATTTATGGGCAAACCACTCGAAGGTTGTTCATTCAAAGCCTCATAGGAAAGATTCACCGTCATGGAAGGCTATACAAAAGGTATCCGAGAATGGAGAACAAATTGGTCTGAAGCATTTCAGACCGGTAAAACCTTTGGGCTCCGGTGACACAGGAAGGTCTGAAACTCTCTTTGAATCTATTAATGATACAGCTTTACAAACGTAGCTTTTTTGTTTAATCAGTGTCCATCTAGTGGAGCTCAATGGAACAGACCAGTTTTTTGCAATGAAAGCAATGGACAAGACCGTCATGCTTAACCGTAACAAAGTAACTACATTACCTTGCGCAACTTTTTTTTTCCAATGCTTCTGCTATAAAAGTATTAATTAATAACAAAATTTTGGCAGGTCCACAGAGCTAGAGCTGAGAGGGAGATCCTAGATTTGCTTGACCATCCTTTTCTCCCTGCACTCTACGCTTCATTTCAGGTCGAAAAATCTGTTTGCACATTTGTATATGCGTGTTCACAAGTCTCAGGTCACTGATGTATCATGTTCTACTCTGCAGACAAAGACGCATATATGTCTTATAACGGATTACTATCCAGGAGGAGAACTCTTTATGCTCCTTGATCGACAACCTAGGAAGGTTCTTAAGGAAGATGCCGTAAGGTACAAGTTTTCTTACATAGACAAAAATCTCACGTTTTTACAACATAATCATGAAATAACAGGGAACATGGATTCTTTTTTTTTTTTTTTTAGATTCTATGCTGCTCAAGTGGTTGTTGCTCTCGAGTATCTTCACTGCCAAGGCAAGTCATTCAACATCCACTTTTAAATTTCATAGAAACTTGGGATGCAAGTATTGTTGACATATGTAATTTTCTTGATTTCAGGAATTATTTATCGGGACTTAAAGCCGGAAAACGTATTAATCCAGGGAAATGGGGATATCTCCCTAACAGATTTCGATCTGTCTTGCTTGACATCTTGTAGACCTCAGGTTTGCTCTTAACATTTTTCCCGTATATAGATTCCCGCTGGAAAGTTTGCTCATGTCTAAGTAATAGTAGTTAATGTATCTCTCAGCTGTTGATTCCGAGTATAGATGAAAAGAAGAAGAAGAAGCAACAAAAGAGTCAACAAAGTCCAGTCTTCATGGCTGAACCTATGCGTGCATCAAATTCATTTGTTGGCACCGAAGAGTATATTGCTCCGGTTAGTGTATACATATATACATACAAGATTAAGAATACCAGCTAAGCTATTTTCTATGTCTTAACTGATAATTAATGTCTCATATTAATAGGAAATTATAACTGGGGGCGGGCCACACGAGTGCAGTGGACTGGTGGGCTCTTGGTATCCTTATGTACGAAATGTTGTACGGATATACTCCTTTTAGAGGAAAAACCAGACAGAAGACTTTCGCCAATGTTCTTCAGAAAGATCTGAAGTTCCCAGCTAGCATTCCTGTAATGGACCATTCACTATTTAAATATCAATTAGTCTCATGTAAATCAGATATACAATTAATATTGTTTGTTATGGGTGTTGCAGGCAAGCCTTCAAGTGAAACAGCTGATTTTTAGGCTGTTACAACGAGATCCAAAGAAGAGACTAGGCTGTCTTGAAGGAGCAAACGAAGTGAAGAATCATTCTTTCTTCAGAGGCATAAACTGGGCTCTGATTCGATGCACGGTAACTTCACTCTTTTCTTATTATTTTTTATTTTTGCTAAGAATGTTAATATCATTAGTTGTACAATAAAAAAGCTTCACAGTTTTCTGATCTTAACTTGTGATAGAAGAAATAGTTTCTCTTTGACTTGTGAAAAAAGAAAACAAATATGTTTTTGAGTTTGTTTCGATTTGCAGACTCCTCCGGAGCTCGAAACACCGATATTTCCTGTCGAAGCTGATAATGTAGAGAAAATTGTGGACCCTGAACTAGAAGATCTGCAAACAAATGTTTTTTGAAAATTGAAGGATTCTTGTTTTCTTAAAAGTGCATTCAAGAAACCTTTTGATACTCTTGCTCTCCCAAAGCTTCAAACGCGACGCATGTTTTTTTCTTTTATGTTCTTTTATTTTCGTCTTTTTATTCTTCTTCTTTACTCTATTTGATTCGTTTTTCCTAAGTGTTTCTTCATTTTCTTGTAATAATGTGCTTGTGTAATTTTCCAAAAATATTATTTCTACATGTCAATAAAACTAGTATTTGTTCTATTTTTAATAATTATATAATGCAATGAAATTGTTAGCAATGACATAGCAAACATCCGAAACATTTCCAAATTTGGTGATATGCTAAAAGAAAATCTAAAACGTTTTTTTTTTCCAAGACAAATGGAGTTGGTGGACACCAAGTGATCAGGTAAATAGCCATAAAGAAAGACCATATCAAATACAGAATCATGAGCGTAAAACCAGTCTTGTTCCAACAACGTGAAAATGTTTCTTATTTAAACAGTTTTCTGTTGGGCCACGTAGCTAGGGTGAATTTGCGAATGGAAAACTTCAACTTTTTACTAGATAAAATAATTTAAAATTGTGAGAAAAATGGTTTAATATATGAAAACGATGGACCTTGAGGATTTAAATGAAAGAGAACATAAACTGGGTGAGAGAAAACAAATATGGTTGAGATAATCAAGAGAGTATACTAATATTTCTAAGAGTAAAAGAAAGAAGAGTTGAAGATTGATGAGAGTTTATGAGAGAACCAGAGAAACTAACCAGAGAGAATATGAAGAGAGAAAGTTTATTTCTCTTTAATTTTTATGTGTACAGAGAACACTATTTATAGCCAGATACATAAGATAATAAGCATTAAAGAAATGAGTAAGAGGACAAAGAGATATGATTCCAACAGCTATATTTTCAAACAAACTATATTTTGAAATTTGAACTGTAGTGAACATTGTCCTGGAATTTCTTATACCACCAAAGTGCTCAGTGCAAGTTTTTCCAAATCTCTCACTTTAGTATTGTAGGTAATCTACATTTTTTTTTCAGCAATTGTTCTTTTCTCTACAACTCAAAGTATTCAATGTAACTTTCTCAAAGTTCTCACTTCAATGTTGTAGGCCAACTTGATTTCTTCATCTTCATTCTTTAATACTTCATGTGAACACTCCCCCTCAAGCTTAACCATAGACACTGGTCAGGGCTTGAAAACCATGAAGCATTCCCTCATTAAAAATTTACTTGGAAAAACAACTTGAGATAAAAACCAAGCAAAAGAAAAATAATAGAACACTTCATGGCAAAAGGATCAGTGACAATAGAGGTCTATGAGTCCAAACTTAGGATGAATGAACTCACAAACCTTGCTGCTAGCTACCTTGGTGAATATGTCAGCTAGTTAATCTTCACTTCTAGTGTAACATGGAATGATCACTTGCTGCTCCACTGCTTGTCTCACCTTGTGACAGTCTACCTCTATATGCTTTGTCCTCTCATGGAAAACAGAGTTGGATGCAATGTGTATTGCAGGATGGTTGTCACAATGCATGGTGATGTAGCCTATTTATTACCAGTTTTAGGCCATGTTATGGGCTCTATTTAGGGTCTTTTATGTGTGTCTAGGCTATGTTATAAGGTCTTTACAGGTCCAAGTACGTTTTGGAGATATATGGAGATACTTGGAGCTTTTGGAGCATTTAGAGGAGAATAATCCATAGCTAATCATGGAGAGAGTCAAAGTACAAGACTGCCATCGATCGACGACATTATCTTGATGTCGACCAATGTTACATGACCAAGATCGATCGATGCTGACCACTTGCCATCGATTGATGACCAATTCACAGACAGCTGATTTCAAGTCCAAGTTAGAGACAAGACACAAGATTACAAGTTTACCACTATATGAGTTTTGACCTAGATTTTAGGGTTTTATATTTATACTTTATGTATGACACCAGAAGAAAGGGGGCAGACGTATGGAGACGTACGATGTTAGGTTCTTTAGTATTCTATTTAGGAAGAAGATTCATAACTCCTTAGAGAGATTTGTATTGGAACCCCTGTATTTTATCTATGCATTATATTCAGATTATTATTCTTACTTTGATTATGTCTGAGTAGTTATCAACTAGATTTATAGTTGAATGATAGTAATCATGGATTATCCCAAAAGTAGGATTGCTAGGTTAAGTTAATATCCATCAATTGAGTTGTGCTTAATGCTTGCATTCTAGAGTAGCTAACTAGGATCTCGAAAGTAGGACATGGACGACTACAAGAGTAGGTTCTATGCCAGAGTAGACTCCATTGAACTAGGTTGTTAGGTGCATTCGAGAGCTGGTCTAATTAGCTTGGTGAACATATCAAATCTCGTTCACGCTTCCTTCTGTTTTCACAGTCGATCGACACCAGGCCTTAGCCGTCGATCAATGGTCTTTCCTTTTGCTCGCATTCTAGAGTAGCTAACTAGGATCTCAAACGTAGGACATGGACGACTACGAGAGTAGGTTCTGTGCCAGAATAGACCCCATTGAACTATGTTGTTAGGTGCATGCGAGAGCTGGTCTAATTAGCTTGGTGAACATATCAAATCTCGTTCACACTTCCTTCTGATTTCACCGTCGATCGACACCAGGTCTTAGCCGTCGATCGCTGGTCTTTCCTTTTGCTCGCATACGAGAGTTGGAGTTAAAAGGATCAAAATAGTTAATATTTAAGTTATAGAATATTTACATATCCCTGCTTCTTATTCCTTATAATTCATTAAGCTTGAAACCCCTAGATTTAGAATATTTACATTTACATCTAGTTAGTTAGTAGCATATTTCCATAATTACATTATTAGCATATTTTCATATTGCATATACACTTCCAATAAGGAATATTTCCTTAGTCTGATTACTTGTTACCAATATATATAATCACCCATCTTAACCTTTAGGAATAAGATATATATTGTGTGCCATTGTTCTCTGTGGATTCGATCCCTAAGTATTACACCTGATCTCTCTTGGCAAGAGTATTGTTTTGTGTGTTAGGATTAAGTGTTAATTTGATAGTTAATTGTTTAGGATATTATACCCTGTTAGAACAATAAACACACCCATGTCAAATTTGACGCAGTTGTCAGGGAACATTGATCATCATTACATTTAATTTCTAGGGTTTAGTCTAGGTTTGTTTTACTTTCAAGTTACTAAATTTTCTTTTCCTTTGTCTTTTAGGTGCATGCAAAAGAGTACCAGGAGCAATAAATAACAAGAATTAATATTCTCAGACCCGCAGAAACTCGAACGTACGATCCACAAAGAAAGACGACAAGCATCGATCGAAGACATACATTCAACGTCGACCGACACTTCTTTATGGATAGCATCAACCGGCATCAGAACTCTAGCATCGACTGACATTAATCATTTAGCATCGATCGACAACATCTCACCCGCATCGATCGACGACAGTAGACGAGTTCAAGATGGTTACGCCTATAATTGTGGTTCATAATGAGAATGGAGACTTGCATGACCTCAATCGTCTTCGTAATGCAGCAGGTCAAAAGATAGATGATTAAGGGGCTGTAATCCCTGATACAAAAGAAGAAGAAGACACTGCAATAGCTCAACCTGAAGCTAACGCCCAAGATGCTCAATGAACGCTGGCTGACTACAACCGTTCCAGACCCAACAGATCCGCCATTCATCATCTAACTTTTCAGAGAAACGATTTTGAGATCAAGCCCGCTTTCTTCGGACTTGTAACGCATACACATATGGATCATCTATTAAAGCCAATGGAGCTCTTAGGACTATCTTTTCTGTAAGCTCTTCAAATACTCACTTGTGGAGAAGCTTCATATTGGCTTAAGCAACTACCACCAGGATCCCTGAGATCCTGGAATGACATCAAAAAACTCTTCTTGCATAGCTTCTTTGATGACGCAATAGTAGAGCATTTGAGGAGCAAGATTGCTACTTTTTCAGAAGAACCTTTAGAATTTTTCAGAAACTCGTGGATCAGATTCATGTCATACCAGAGAGACTGTCCACATCATAGGTTCAACGATGTGCATCTTCTTAGCACTTTATTCAGAGGTATTGGATTACAATATCAGATGGCTTTAGACACAGCTAGTGAGGAAAAAATCAGCAGCAGAAGCCCTGAAGAAGCTACAAGATTGATTGAAAATCTGACATCTAGCAGTAGCACCAAGAACACCGATTTTGAGAGAAGGAAATCAGCTCCAGTTGTGAGCAAAGAGCAAATTGAAGAGGTCAAGGCAAAACTGGATAGTGTTCAGAGATTTTCAAGAAGCAAGTTACTTTGCGGACGTGGAAGCAATTGAGTCTGGAGAAGATGAGACTGATGAAAAATATGTAAACTACATTGATGAGAATAGTTTTCAGAGACAAGGGAATTCAGGCTTCAATAGGAGCTACTATGGCACTGGTCAAAGGAGTAACTTTAATTAGAATTCACAGCGAAGGGCCCTTCAAAAACAACATGACTTATGGATCTACCTACTACCAGAATCCTCCTCCATAAAGTCAGGAAAGCAAGTTTGAAGCTATGGTTGACAGAGTTTTAGAGAGACAACAGACGATGACTGTGGATTTCAATGAGAAGAAAGATGGTCTGTACCTAAACCTCAATATTAAGCTCGGAACCTCAACACTCATGTGTAGAAATTAGAGAATCAAGTGATGCAAACAAGTGAGACCATTAAGAAGCATAAGAATTTGATCAAGGAGAAAATCGAGGCTGGGCAAAGACACCACGTCAATGCATTGATTGATGATGATTTCTGGTAGGAAGTCAAGAGAGAGTAGACCCAAGATAGCGATTTTTGTGTGGAAATTTGGTTTCACTCGGCACTTCTAATTCGCATTAATCGACACCAACCAGAGAGAATAGATAGACGGTGAAACTACAGACTCAGTGGCTTCGTGTGAATTGAATAACATCGATCGACATCATTTCGTGACATCGATCGACAGAGTGACAGAAGAATCGATCGACAGTACACACTTAGCATCGATCGACAGGAGAGAAACCCAATTCGACTACCAAACCTAAATGCGAGCTTGATTGTACGTTTGATGTGACAATTTCAGAACAGACACATCTGAAGCTATGAATACTGATAGAGAAGATGAGGGACACTCAAAGAGGAGACAAAAGATCCCCACACATCAACACAAAGAAGCCAATGAAAAGGAGATAGATGGCTTTCCTAAAAGAGTTTTTAAAATGCCTCTAGATATTTCTTTTGATGAGCATTATTATACTCACAGAATATGGATGTTTTTCAGGGAAACAAGGGAGACAGATGATGATATAGAGATTATGTTCAATCACCTCAGAGAGAAGATGAAGAAAAGGACCTGTCTGAAGAAGAAAAGTGATCCTGGAAAATTTGTGGTTCCATGCTTCATCAAAGGAAACAAATATCCCAACGCCCTTTGTAACACTGGATCTTCAGTAAGCATTATGCCAAAGTCAATGGCAGAGAAGTCGAACCTGAGAGTGGAGCCTTCTAGCGATTTCTTTCATCTTTGTGGATTGCTCTACAGTCGATTCAAAGGAAATTTGCAGAGATGTCCCACTGAAAATTCAGGACGTCTTAGTCCCGATAGACTTCCATGTGATGGAACTCTTTGTTACTTGGAAGAGCTTTCATGGCCACCGTAGGAGCCATTTGTGACATGAAGACGAACATGTTGTGCCTTTCCTTGATTGACGATAATGTGTGTTATGAGATTTATAAGAATAAACATACCCTCACAAAATTGTGCAATGATGCAGAGCTTGTGGCCACATGTTTCCGGCAATTACGAGTTCGGTGAGGAATCGAAAGAAGGAGCATCAATCGACACCCAACCCAACCCATCGATCGACAGCCAAACAGTTCAACAATCGATCGACACCCACCATATCGCATCGATCGACACTCAAACATCCGAACAAGCCCACATCTACCTAGGTAAATTCAGTTACAACACAAGTTACGTCGAGTACAACGAAGACTACAAAGATGAAGAAACAATTGAATACCGAGGGATTGCTATGGGAGAGGCTGGAGTTTTTCATGTTTCCCATCAACCTGGGAAATTGACATCGATCGACGGCCACCATACACCGTCGATCGATACTGAGAATGACGCAGAAACCAAACGAGATTCAACAACAGAACGCGAAAGGGAATATGATTATTTACAACCACATGAGTTTGGTATTATGAGATATCTAGATGGTCATTGCAAGACCTATGGATGGCAAATTCTACATGTCACGAAGGAAGATGTGGCAGATATACTTGCAATGGCTAATGGAGCTGGAAACCTTTTCATCCACCAGTCTGATTATTGAGCATCGATCGACGGTCCACATATACCATCGATCGAAACCAATCTGACATACCAAGGTTACGAGAGAGATTACGAAGAACACGATGCATCTTACAGAGAGGAAAAACTTATTGAGTCTCGCAGCCTGGCACTGGAAGAAGCTGGCTGGGTAATGAACGCGAGAGTGGGGCAATCCAGCATCAATCCTCGACATATCTTGGCCATCAGACGACATCAACCAAAAATCAAAACAATTACTTGGAGCAGAAAATACAAACGATGGTTATCTCATACCAGACGAGTTTGGAATTTTTAGAGATACTGAAGGACGTGCACGAGATCTTTACAGGAGAATTCTCAATCTACCTAAGGAAGATGTAGCAGACGCCCTTGTTATGGCTAATGGATCAGGAAGTTTATTTGGACAACAGCAACAGCCATCAATCGACACTCACGTACCGACATCAATCTACATCAAGGAGTAGAAGCACGAGCCTATCCAATATCAAAATTCGATCAACAACAAGAAGGCATGCATCGATTGATACCACCATTCCAGAAGTCCATGAGTTTCTGTACATCTAACCCCTTTACTTTGGAAAATCCAGGGACCGGTCATTTGGATAAATCCCCTACTGATAGACGGTCGGAGTAGAGTATGGAAAAAGAGCTTTTGATGCTGATGGTTAGAAGGATTTTATTTTGGGGAAAATAAAGATGAGTATGGAATCTACAGAGATGGGAATGATAATGCACGCGCAATAGACGAACGAATTGTGAATGTGAAAGAGGAAGATATCAGGGCAATTCTAGAGAGAGCTACTATGTTTGAGTACAACTAAATATGTTTACCTGAACATGCAGCAAAGATCGCTATGTCCAGGAAGAAGAAGAAACATAGAGCAGAGTAGAGATTAATGATCTTGTCAACGAGATCTACAACCTCAAGAGATGTCATTAGAAGATTTCTACAGGAGGCTTTGATGATGTCTACTATCCTATAGACAAGTGCCTAACCGGTCTGACTACATGCATGGATAAGATGCAGCAAGATTTGGATACTGTTCAAAGACATCATGCGAGTGGACCAGATAACTTGACATCGATCGACGGTAGCATTAGGCCATCGATCGACACTGATTTTGACAGACAGAAAACGCAGCAGAAAATCAATTGGAAGACATGTTCAATGAGATGCTTTTTCTCAAAGCCTAATGAAGGAAGATATTTCTCAAAAATTGAGGATATATCAGAGACTACAACTGCCAGACTTAGAATGCTTCAGCATAATATTGAGAATCTACAAAGGAGAATCACTTCAGTGGAGGTTACTAAGGAGATCATAAAGAATGAGAAAGCCAGAGGAGATGAAGCAATGAGAAGCTTCGTTGGTACATGGTTTCAAAAGAGCAAAGAAGATGTAGACACTTGTTTTCCAAGTGTTGATCCACCTCCATTCTAGTCAGAAAGTTTCAAAACGTCGAGCTTAAGACTATAACCAAGCGCTGAGTGGGAGGCAACTCACTGTTTAGTAAGTTTTTACTTATTACTACTATTTATTTTGAGTTTTATTCTATTTCTACAGACTATTATACTACCATCGATCGACACCATAGAGGCACATCAGTCGACACTGGATCGCGACCATCGATCGACCAAACCCGCCTACCATCGATCGACACTCTCTTACAGATGGAGGTATCGAGTTCTATACTTAAGCTATTTACTTATGATTTGATTTTCCTAACCAATCCGAGGCGGATTACACTAGGGACAGTGTAATTTAAGTCTGGGGGAGGTTCGCTAATGCTATTTTATTGTTTTTGAGTTTTATTTACTATCTATATATAAGTTTTTCAAAAGAGTTTTATTGAGTCAAGAAGAGGACTATGATCAAGATTTATTATTGACTAACCACACTTTAGCATCATTCTTAGAAGGTTGTTTGCAGAGATTACTAGAGATACCAAAGTGGATCATCCTGCCACTATGTCACACTTGCTTAAAAAGTTTGAAGGAACCGAAGCTGATTTCCAACACTAATCCTGATATTATTTGCTTGCTTTGGATTTGGTATACACTAGATCAGATTCCTTCTACAAGTCTGGAAGGTAAAAGTCTGTGTGCTTCTGATTCCCCTCTCTCTCCCTTTCAGATTAAAAAAAGGAGTCGAACAGGATTTGGTGGCTACAAACATTAAAGCTTGATTCATATGGTCCTAGAAAGAGATAAAAGTCAAAAAGAAGTGAACATGATCTGGTGGCAAAAAACCATTAAGGCTTGATTCATAGAAGACTATCCAAACATCTTAGTTAATTAAAAAAAAAATGATACCCTCAAAAGAAGGGAGACACTGACTGAGAAGAAGTGAGAAGAGAGAGAGGAAAGAATCAGAGAAGACTACCTGTGTGTTCAGATACTTGCAGAGGTAAGAGTCTATATATCCTTTGATCGATACTTCCAAGGTAAAGCCTGCACTTTTATTTTATGCAAAGAAATGAAATCAGTAAAGGGGCGAGTCAAACTAGTATTCACTAAGTTGTTGGTAGAATGGATTTGATTGCCTATACTAGGATAGGTATATAAAGTTCTCTGTGACTGACTTGATAGATGTGGTGCAATAAAGTAAGGTGACAAGTTATACTTAGATATTATGTGAGTCTTCGATTTTCAAAACCTCTTTCGCAGGCTTGTTTGCTTGAGGACAAACAAAATGTTAAGTCTGGAGGAGTTGATATAGCCTATTTATTACTAGTTTTAGGCCATGTTATGGCTCTATTTAGGATTATTATGTGTGTTAGGCTATGTTTTAAGGTCTTTAGAGGTCCAGGTACGTTTTGGAGATATATGGAGATACTTGGAGCTTTTGGAGCATTTAGAGGAGAATAATACGTAGCTGATCATGAGAGAGTCGAAGTACAAGACTGCCATCGATCGACGACACTATCTTGACGTCAACCGATGTTACATGAACAAGATCGATCAATGCTGACCACTTGCCAACGATCGATGACCAATTCGCAGACAGCTGATTTCAAGCCCAAGTTAAAGACAAGACACAAAATTACAAGTTTACCCCTGGATGAGTTTTGACTAGAAGATTAGGGTTTTATATTTATACTTTATGAATGACACCAGAAGAAAGGGGCAGCCGTACGGAGACGTACGGTGCTAGGTTCTTTAGTATTCTATTTAGGGAGAAGATTCATAACTCCTTAGGGAAATTTATATTGGAACCCCAATATTTTATCCATGCATTATATTCAGATTATTATTCTTACTTTGATTATGTCTGAGTAGTTATCAATAGATTTAGGGTTGAATGATAGTAATCATGGATTAACTCAAAAGTAGGATTGCTAGGTTAAGTTAATATCCATCAATTGAGTTGTGCTTAATGCTTGCATTTTAGAGTAGCTAACTAGGATCTCAAAAGTAGGACATGGACGACTACGAGAGTAGGTTCTGTGCCAGAATAGACTCCATTGAACTAGGTTGTTAGGCGCATGCGAGAGCTGGTCTAATTAGCTTAGTGAACATATCAAATCTCGTTCACACTTTCTTCTGATTTCACCGTCGATCGACACCAGGCCTTAGCCGTCGATCGATGGTCTTTCCTTTTGCTCGCATACGAGAGTTGGAGTTAAAAGGGTCAGAATACTTAATATTTGAGTTCTAGAATATTTACATATTTGCCTTCTTATTCCTATAATTCATTAAGCTTAAAACCCTAGATCTGGCATATTTAAATTTACATCGAGTTAGTTTAGTAGTCATATTTCCATAATTACATTATTAGCATATTTCCATATTGCATCTACACTCTCCAATAAAGGAATATTTCCTTAGACTGATTACTTGTTACCAATATATATAATCACCTAGCTTAACCTTTAGGAATAAGAATCTATTGTGTGTCATTGTTCTCTGTGGAATCGATCCCTAAGTACTACACCTGATCTCTCTTGGCAAGAGTATTGTTTTGTGTGTTAGGATTAATGGTTAATTTGATAGTTAATTGTTTAGATATTTATACCCTGCTAGAACAGTATACACACCCGTGATCCATATGAGTTCACTAGTAAGTTTCCTCATAGATCGGTATTCTGCCTCAGCACTTGAACAAGAGTCTACCTTCTGCTTCTTGCTTCCCTACCAGCCTGTGCATTATCACTCTTGAAGCTTTCAACATGTAGGGGGACTTTGCAACTCCATGTTCTGCCACCATCATGTGATTGCTCAGCCAAGAATGTCCCTAGTTTAATACTCCTTGTGTCCTTGCATATATATGCCATACTGTAAATCACCATTTGCTGGCTTCCTTAAGCTTCATCAACCAATACAAGCATACATGCAATGGTTGATTCATAGCTTCCGAACTGAAGGTAACTGTTCTAACTCCCAGGACTTGGGCTTATTCATAGCATTCCAATCATCTTGTCTCCCCACCTGATCTTCTTGCCAAGTAGTTTTTGATGGCCATTTGTTCTAACACCAAGTTGTTGTTGTCCTTTCTAATTTTCTTTGAGTTGTTATGAGGAGGAGACACTGAAGCTTCATTAATCTTTGGTAGCTCATTGATTCCCTCCTCAATCTTGACTGAGTAACATGGACAAGCTTGAAGGTGAGCTTCAATGAGTTTTGAAACGGGAGCACAACAGTACCAACACATTCGCTTAAACCAACCAATTCACAATTTGTCTTCAACTCCAATGTCTTTGAAACCAGGAACACAACAATACCAATATCTGCGCTTAAGCCAACCACCAGTCTTCTCATGAATTAGATGATTTCCTTTCTTGTGAGTCTTTTGAACTAGGAAACAGCTCCAACACCTGTGCTTAAGGCAATTTGTTCTACTCGCAAGCTGCTTCCATGATTTCTACTTCACTTCAAGGTTTGATGTATGTCTCTTGAAACTTCTTGTGTTCAAGGAACCTGAGCTTGTTTCTTGAAACTCTATACACACACTGCTCATATGAGCTCGGCGATTTTGGAGTTTGGGTTCATTACCCAACTCCTTCCCCTTGTGTGCTTATCCATGTTGCAGGATCACCCTTACATCCCCTTGTCCTTTGAGCTTGTGATTTCTGTGTGTAAGAAGCCATCAGACTTCAATTACCTGTCCCACCCAACTCAAGGCAAACATCAGTAGACACACAAGAGATTTGAACATGAGCTTTTACCAAGTCTGATCTCCAAAACTTTTTAACAAAGGCAAAGGCAAATACAATGGATAGAAACTTTTTTAGCTTTGTCAAAGCAAAAATACTGAATCTTAAGTACCATAACTAAGCATTCATGCAACAAAGAAACACAACAACCTAACAACAAGTATAAACAACACATTTAGATAATTTCTAGACAATTTCTAGATAATTCCAAAACAATTAATTAGATATTTTTTGAATAATTTTCAGAAACGGAGATTTAGACAGTAACAACAACCTAGTCTCAAGACATATAGATTTCTAAACAATAAGCCGGACAATACAAGATAATAAATGAAAAGCAACTCAACAGTTCATCACAAAACCTAAAATCAACAAAAAATTCATGTAGACAACTTAGCAAGTTTAATAACTTTCATAAGGCAAAGAATAGATAAATCCAATAAGCTGACTTATAACACCTTAAGACAACAAAAAAGACACTCTTGGATCAGAAAAAAGCACACACACATTGCATGATTTCTAAACAACCTAGAATCAGACAACAAAACAGAGATATGGACATTGCTCTCATTAAAGTAGGAGGGTTAGCTTACTATCAAGAAACCTGAGGCTGGGTTCTTGAACCTCCAGCCATTGGGGCTCATTGAGAATGCATTATGGACCCATCCTCTCCCCCAGATTTCTTGGATAGAGAAAGAGCTTCTGGTCGCCATTCATCTTTATGAGCAGAAATCTTGCAGATTTTCCGTTGAGCTTCATTTGAGTATGACTCCATATATCCTTGCCTCCTAGGGTTTTTTTTCATCATTCTGACTCAGAGAAGATTGTTTGGACCTTTGAGCTTCACTGGAATCTCCCAACTGCTGTGTACTTCATCTTGAAGATTTTAGACCAGTGGACAATAGGATGTTCCACTGGTTTTGCCGAAACTGAACTATACTGAAGCTTGCTGAACTTAGCTGAAGCTTTTTTGTGTTTCCATAACAAGATATACTTCTCCATCTTGAGTGCTGGTGAGATTCTTCGCTCTTGGGACGACCTTTGGACCAATGGATAATAGGATGTATCCAAGAAGAATTTGAACATAAATTTGACAGAGATGATTTGCGGAAGTGAGAAAGGTTTTCAAAAGCTTTTAAGCTCTGATACCATGTGAGAAAAATGGTTTAGGATATGAGAATGATGACTTGAGGGTTTAAAGAGAAAAAAGCTTGGTGAGAGAGAGAGAGAGAGAGAGAGAACAAATATGGTTGAGATAATCAAGAGAGTATACTTAGATTTATGAGAGTAAAGAAGGAAGAGTTGAAGATTGATGAGAGTTTATGAGAGAACCATGCACTGAGCTCGTGGGATTGATAGATAGAGAGACATTAACCAGGGGAGAATATGAAGAGAGAAGGTTTATTTCTCCTTAATTTTATGTGTAGAAAGAAGGCTATTTATAGCTAGATACATAAGATAATAATAGGGGTGGGAAAGGTCGGATATCCATGGGTATTTGGGGATATCCAGATCCGATATGTAAAATTGCTATCCGGATCCGGATTCGGGCTTCCCGGATATTCAGATTCATTTTTTTAATAAAATAAAATTTTTAAACTAAATTAAAACTAACTAACTTATTATTTTTTTTTTTATTTTTTTGTAAAACATAAATTGAAAACATTCAAATTAAATAAAAAATAAATTTATTTATTTTATATAAAGATCATATATAATATATAATTATAAATATAATTATATTTTAAAAAATATAGTGGGCCCGGATCCTGGATATCCAGACTTAAAAATTTTACTATTTGGATCCATAAAATCACTATCTGGATCCGTAAAATCACTATCCAGATCTGGACCCCCCGGGTATCCGTTTTTTCGGAGGGATCAGAGCGAATCCCGGATCAGATCGCGGGATAGCGGATATTAAGTCTCGCAGTCTAGATAATAAGCATTAAAGAAATAAGGAAGAGGACAAAGAGATAAAGTTTTAACAGATATATTTCAAAACAACTCTATTTTGAAATTTAAACTGTAGTGAACAGTGTCTGAGAATTCCTATAGCACCAAAGTGCTCAGTGCAAGTTTTCAAATCTCCTTGGCTTTTTTCTTCGGTAACTGTTCATTTCTCTACAACATCAAGTGTTCAATGCAGTTTTCTCAGAGTTTCCACTTCAGGGTTGTAGGCCAATTTGATTCTCTTCATCTTCATTCTTTTAATACTTCATGTCAACAAAAATAACCGTCTATGTGCACGCATGAGATTTCTTAACAACATAGTCCAAAATTAAATTAGAATGCCTCGATTAGCCAAGTCGGTGGTATAGAGTCGACATGTTACATGGCTGATGACTATGAGCATTTTGTGATTATTTTAAATACCCATTGAATATGTCGAATATTAAACGTAGAGAGGACTCTGTACAATAGTGAAATTCATTTAAGTGTGTGGAGAATGCATCCCACTTTGACAGTGTAGACACCATCGTTACCAAACCAAAACAATTTATAGCAAACACGACACCGAACGTTGTGAAACACTCTTACAATCCCTTGCCCAAATTAAAACTTCACATTATGCATGTGAAGGCAGGATACTTTTTCCGATATTCATTTTCCCATCATAGGATCTTCAGCTCTTTCTTACTATAATACCAACCTTGTTACGAGAAAATTTATGTGTCCTTTCACGCGCTATCCACTTGACACATCCAATTTACATTAGTTTTCATCAAAAAATGTTGTGGACTCTAATTTTATATCATTCATGATATTTTAAATTTGTGTTTTTCCCATAATTGTTTTTTGTATTCATTAGCACTAGAATATCTTGAAAATTCTTATCTTTATTCGTAAAGGCTTTACCATTCCTGCTTTTCCAAATGTACCACATCATTCATGAAAATCATCTATTTAGTATTTTTTGGTAATCTCCAAAAAGGAACTTTCGTGGACTAGAATGAATTTAGAGAGCACACATTTTTGTAACGCTGAAGGACAGTCAACTATGACATGATTAATCATTTTGTAATTTTCTCAGTATCAACTACATTGAGTATCAAATATTATTCCTTTTTCGATTTTTGGTTACTGGTTGGTAGCATGAATTGAATTACAATATAAATGTATAAACTTTGGCGGATATTAATTTCAATGCAAAATCCAGCAGAGGACATCCGGTCCATCGAAGATTTATTTGTGACTTCACCATGTTCTATTTCATACTCCAATTTAACTATATCTTCCATTTTTATTATAAATCATCCATAAACATCATGTTTAGAGACATGACTCGTCACACCTATATTGATATGCACATCATTCGTCACTATGATATCATTCTAAATCTCAATATTCTATGAATGGTTCACCGGGCTAATCAAATTGTTAACCGTTAGACTGTTGTTCCTAGTATGTAGCTTACGAATTATTGATCTCAAGATAAATGTTCTTGCTCCCACTCTTTTAATTAGTCATTTTCTAACAAGAGATCGCGAACATTCTATACTTTTTCATCTGTAGGATGGAAAGTACGATCTAGTTTGACCCAGGGCATCCATTTTTCGTTAATACAGACATTGCATCCATTTTCCGTTAATATATACATTTAATTATTTTTGCAAGTTTCATCTATTAACGTTCATAACTGTTTAGCTAAAAATGTTGTGTTAAAATCGTGTAAATCCCAAATCCTATTCACCCATTCTCTTTTTTTTTTCCTCCAATATAGTTTATCCCATACTAACCTATGCATTCCATTTCAATTTATGTTAATGTTCCACCAAAAAATCGAAAGGGCACTTGTTATTTTCTATGTCACCGTATTTGGTAAGCAGAAATAAGACATGACATGAGTTGGCAGAGAAGTTGCTACTTACTTCATTAAAATCCGTTTCTCTCATTTTGTTAAAGTTTCAATGTTCACCCATTTACTTTACCATTAACTCATTCCTATAGAAAGTTGAACATTATGTTTTGCTTTTCCTAATCTTTGAAGAATGCCTTATATGATCTTACACCCCCATGGTGAATATTCTAAAAATCTACTTCAACTCCTCTCTTACCATATATGTCACCTTATGAATTTTTTGTTTTTGAAACACAACTTATATTAAAGAAAGAGCAAAGTTAGGTAGTAGCCATAATGACTTCTTCCTCAATCAGACACTGTTTACTCTATCAGCATTCATGGTTTTCTGTCTTGGGATCCAAGAGAACACAGTTACATCGAAATGAAAAGAGAGATCGGAAACATCAGATACAATCCCATAAAGTTTCGGGTAAGGATCTCCTACATTGATGGCTCTAATTTTCTGGGCTGAATCTGCTTCACAAACAATCCTCGTGAGTCCCATATCTTTATAATTGGGTAGAGCTTCTCGTAAAGCTAGTCCTTCTGCAACAAGAACATAGCCTACTAAGTTTTCCGGTGCAGAGAAGGAAGAGGATCCAGTCTGGCTAATGAAAGTCCAACCCAGTCCTGCAATTTGGGTGATTGCCTCCAAGATGCATCGGAGTTAACAGTGGTACAGTTGGATGGATATGGAACACGGCTTGAGATCTTCCTCGGTGGCGCCAGTTCTTTTTCTTGGCTGTTGTTCCATTCTCTTGCCAAGGCAACAAATTTTATTAACGTTTCTTCTTCTATCCAGGATTTGTTGTTGAACAAGACTTGGTTACTACGTGCCCTCCAAATCTGCTACATAATCCAAAGTGGTAGACGAGCCACATGTAGTCCTGTGGGAGGTAAGCATGTTTTTCACATAAACTCAACCATATACCTTTAAATCTATCGATCCGCTAATCTCCACCTCTGAAACAAAATGGGAAGTTCTCCATACGTTCTAAGCAAATTGACAATGGAGGAAAAGGTGATCTATAGATTCCGGTGTACCGCATATCTTACATGACGTGTCGTTGGATATCACCTTATGAACAATTGTTTGATTTATTAAAATTAGTTTGTTGACTAGAAACTCCTTCATACTGTTGAAATATATTTAGCATAATCTAACATTTCTCTCTATCGGCTTTACAAAAGAAAAACTATCATCCGCAAAAGTAAGTTAAATATCAGGGGAATCTCTTGCCACTCTTAAACCTGTTGATTGTTTTTCAATTTTGGCTTTTAAAGATTTTCTATAAGGATTTCCGTACAAAGTATAGAAAGATAAGAGATAATGGATCTCCTTACCGGAACCCTCTTTTTGTATAATATTTTTTTTGGTTGACCATTAATCAATAACCGAAGTAAATGTATATAATGAAGAAAACATTGCCATTTTAAAAACAATTGTTATATGTTTGAAAATGGTTTTAGTTGGGTACGAAATGGTGATCCGAATGTAATGGTCAAAATTCAGAAAATAATTTATTCTAAGGTAGATTAGTATAAAAAATAAATGTCTGATATGTTATTCTAATGTTTGATAATTTTAAAATTAAATAATATTTTTTGTAATAAAGGATATGTGAATCGTTGATGTACATATTATATGTTATATGAATCATGTGTTTCTACAAAAATTACTCATCTGTTTTTGTTTTGTTTCATAAATAAATAAACGAGAACGAAAAATGGTTAAATATAACATGTAAAGTTCTAAATACCTAGGCAATCTGCTTGTATAAAGTAAAAATCATGTGATATTTATTAAAAGTAAAATAATTTATATAACAGTTAAGCGTATGTCATCATAACTCCTAATATATGAACTATGCAGAGTCCTAAATTATATCAAAATTAGAGTTAACTCCATATATTTATTATTAACACCAACATTTATAAAATAAATTGAATGCCAAATTTCTTGTATGAAACTAATTATAAATAAAACTTTTTATTTAATCTGTCCATTAGTTTTGTATAAAACAACTGATGCCAACATAAGTTTTCAATTTATGACAAGTTATTTTACCAGAAAAAAACTCGATATTAGTCCATTAAAAAAAGTATTCCAACATTTTAAAGTAAAACTCTTTCGCGCCAACATATATTTTTTAAATATCAAAATAAAACTTAAATCAGATTCATAATTGAATATTTATGGAAGATGTGAAGTTTTAAAAACAAAAAATATTGAGTTAAGATAGCTACTTCAACTCATCGATAATTATATTGATTTTTTTTCCCAACAGCATAAGCAAAAATGATTAAGACTCTTCTAAACAGACATGGGGACTCTGTGTCTATGAAGGAAAAAATAGGAGGTTGACATCTCGCTCTCGTGCAAAATTATCTGCCTTTGTGGTCTGAGTCCTGGATACGTGAGTGTCGTTAAGGTTGTGGAGTTTTCCTTGATTTGTCGTTCTTCTTTGAGATAGGTGTAAATGCAGGCTATTTTTATGGTTCTGAAACCATCTTCACCACTATAGAACATTATGTTGCAAACGTCGCATCGAATTGCCGTAATCTTGTCATACATCCCATTGCCAAAATAATAGATTCAAATTCTGCGTGTAGAAGGGATAAACAATTCTTTGAATTCTTAGCTCCCATTAAACATTCACCCCTCTAATGTACTATACTAGCCATTACCGAATAATGGTCCTCTTCCTTCCAATATCCATCTGTGAAAAGCCATATTCCAACTATACTTTGAGTGACTTGGGATTATTCCTCCTACTACGGAATGTAAGGCTTGGGTTACATTATGCTATGTTGATAAGTGAGATTTCTTCCACAATGTTTATTCTGTCTCTGCAAGTTGTAGTGTATCTCTTGGGCCCCTATCAATTTCACTAAAGATTTTGTCATTTTTCCCTGTCCATATGTACCAAAGGATCCATGCAAAATGTTCATCTGTAAGTGTGGTGTAATCCTCCTGAACAAATAATCCATGTTCACAAACACCAACTAAAGAGGAAACTACCTGAGTGAGTAGATATTCTTGACAACGGCCAGACTTGGACCGTTGGTTGGGCGTATAAAGAAGATGTGATTTATTGATTTCTCTCCTGCCCCGACATTTCTCAGCAAATAGATCACATTTTATACCTCGTGACTGAAGACTTTTTTGGCTGGTAACATTCTCAAATAATTTTCCAAAGAAAATACCTTAATTGAGGAACATTTTATTTTTAAAGTGTGTGCTTTGAGTGCTTTAGTATATGAAATGACTAATAAATCTTGTATTGTATATATTTATGAAAAACATTTGTCAAAAAGAAAAAATAATTTTTATAGATCATGTTATAATGTTGTAAGAACACACACACACACATACACACACACACACACACACACAATATATATTATATATATATATATATATATATATTATATTGTTTTAAAGAAAAAATAATGAACTTTTTTTAAAAAAATGAGAAAAATGGTCATAAAAATCCTCATCTTACACATTTTTACATTTAAAGCATAAACGTTGGTTTAGAGTCTTAAACTCCCTTGACTAAGCCAAATTAGGCACATCGTTAAACTGTTTAACAAAATTTTAAATAATGTTAATTAATTTCTAATTAAATTCAGTTAAATAAAATGTTTTTGTGACGCTTCATATTACTTTCGTTAAATTGTGGAATTTGGGTACTGAAACATTGGGAATGATTTGATAAAAAAACAAGTCACATAACCAACTAAAACGTAATCATTATATGAATAGAGAATGAATTCAAAAATAGAAAAACAACCAATAGTTATAACACATGAAAACCAACAAAAAGTGTTGTTTTATGACTTATAACCCATGTTCTAAGAGAGTTGCGTGGCGTCCAGAAATACTGCGAGTAAACGCTAAGCAGTCAAGCTCCGTCACGATTTGCCTTAATTTAGGTGAAAACTCGTAAACTTGAAAACCCTTAATTTTTTTGCTTGTTTTTAGTTAACAATAAAAAAAATCTACACAAGATCTATTAATCTGAGTTGAAAACCATGCGAAATGATGGAAACTAAAGAATATGTTTGCATTTTCGAGTTGCAGAGTCTGTGACCTAAATAGAGAAACAAAATGCTAATTACTGTTATACCCTTCATTAAAAAAAAAAATCTATAAAAACACGAAATGCTACTCGAACCCGGGTTGCGAGGGAGAAACAAGCATAGGATCCACTGGGCCAAATGAAGTTGCATAGTCTCTTACCTAAATAGAGAAGCGGGAATGCTAATTACTGTTATACCCTTCATTAAAAAAGAAAAAAAATCTATAAAAACACAAAATGCTACTCGAACCCGGGTTGCGAGGGAGAAACAAGGATAGGATCCACTGGGCCAAATGAAGTTCTTGAAATTTCAATCAACATATACTTATATAAACGGAAACATACACGAAACCTTATAAAAGAAATCCCCAAAAAATCCCCGCATAATATCCGACTAATTGATTTGGCACTAGGCCCGGGTCATCCACACACGTTACGCCTAGTGCAATCTTGAACATTGCTTATAACAAATGAGTCACTTTGTCTTTTTCCTTGATCTGAGCATTTAAACTATGATCCTAGTAAAACACCCTTTGTGATCCTTGACCTTGTAATTGTCTTTCTACTTGTGATCCTTGTTGTGCTTGTGATTCATCTGCTTGAGAATGTCCTCTCTAATTCAAAAACAAAAAACAAAAATGTATGACAAACACAAAATCTCTTCTCCGCTATCTGCCTCACTCTCAGCTTTCTCATCTCTTGCTTCCCCAAAAACGTCTTCTATGTTCTCTTCTTCCTCCACACCTAAATTGTTCATGTTTTCCTCATCTTCTTCATCACCCACTGAATCACAATCATCATCACCAGCAATCACACAATCATCTCCATTATCTGACGCACGATCATGGTCATCATCTCCTTCTATCATTGGGGCTTCGACACAGAGGAGCTTCAATACATATGACTTCTCCTTCTTCGGCTCCAGAATATGCAACTTCAGGTGTCACACCAACTTATCTTTAACTCCAATAAGATGTACCTCTTCGATAGAATGATCATCATATTCTCGTTGACCTTTGATCCTACACGTTGCAGCCTTGCGAATTCCTCCTCTTCTCATTTTGACATTTTTGAGCCAAAACAGAATTACAGAGAGAAAATTGATAGAGAAGAAGAAGCATTTGAGACAGTTGAAAGAGAATTGGAAATTTTGTAAAACTAGGGTTGATGGCTATATCCAGCTCGTGAATTAGGAACTTCAGAAAACAAAACAACGTTCTATTTAACTGAATAATTATGAGTTAATTAATGTTGTTTATAATTATGTTAATCAGTTAATGACATGTCTAATTCGACTTACTCAATGAAATTTTAGGATTTAAATAGAAATCCATAAAAACTTAATGAATTAAGTTGTCTAAACCAAAGTTTATGCTTTAAATGGCCAGAATCTGTATGTTTGGGATTTTTATGACCATTTTCTCTTTAGAAACTGTTTTATAATTTTTTATTAAAGGTTGAGATGTATTTAAAACTGCTTTACAAAATCATGAATAGTTTCGCAAGGTAAGAAGATCTTCAATCCTAAACTGTCACGAGAAGAAAGAGAGATGAAAATCTCAAGTTAAGTTTCCTTGTTTTCTAATAGCAATGTTACTACTATGAGTTTATGATATGATTTTTTATAACTTCCAATAACATTCAGTATTTGAAGATGATATTGGGATGCCAGTTGATAAACTTTCCAGAAGTGTTGGTCTTGAGTTTTGGAAAACTAGAAGTGAAGGAAAGAAATGGGCTGCCTTTCCTATTAAAAAAAAATAATAAAAAGATGAAAATACATTATTCTTCATAAAAAATTCTTCTTACAATCTTATTAGTGACCTCATTCATCAAACTTGTATAGTCCAAATTTTTAGCCATCCTCCTTTCAGTCGATATGATCGCCAAACCATCTAATCTTTCTTGTGACATACTCGACCGTAGATTAGATTTTATGAGTTTTAACTTCGAAAATTTTCTTTATGCTAATGAAACTTAAACATGAATTGTCATCACTATGCGATATGCAGTCCATATATGTGTATAACAAGTATTCACCTTCTTAAGAAAATCCATTACCTAAACAGCCTCTGAATTTTTGTTGGTAAACTTCCTCTTAAAATCTCCAACTCCATAAATAATTCATTACCATCAATATCAGAACAATTACCATGCTTGAGAAAAACTACAAGGTGGACACAAGAAACCGTCAATTCGTCATCATTTGTCAACTTCAGCTTCTTCAGATCAACAACAAAATCCAAAAGTTTTCTATAACTTTGGAGCTGATCAAAAAAATTCTCGAAAGAAACCAAACTCTCATCCACAATTTTGATGAAGTAATTGATTCTAAAGTTTTCTTCTACTGTAAATATCACATCTTTTGCATCTTTTCTAGGCTCTTCATCATGGTATTGCTTCTTTTTAATGATTTTTTTTGCTTTCACATCATGGTATTGTTTCTTTTTAATGAATTTTTTTGCTTTCACATATAATACATGATCAGTTTCAATAGCACTAGCAATATGTTCAACTTCTATTTTTGCTACTAGGAAACCTGTTTCTCTATAGTCTTAAAAGAAAACACCTTTCACTTGAGAAATATTGATATCCATATTTTATGATTGTAGGATCTTGGTTACTTTGTTAACAATAAACAAAATCTTATACCAAATAATCATTCCAATAAAAAATCAAAGCTTCCAATCCCATAAATTTCACTCATTGCAAGAGACTCGGCATCACTTCTTGTTTCTGGATTTGCACTGTTTTCAGCTAAATAAACCAAAGCCTCTCGTATTTGTGGAGCCTAACATCGTATTGCTTTAACACTTTTGATGCGGCTTCCAACGAGTTTGTGATAATGATTTTACTATAACACCATTCACAATCTCTCTGAAAACTTCACAGTTGTTTGTAGAAGAAGTAAACAATCATATATGAGCTGAATAATTCCAAAAAATGATATTGATATAGATGATGAGGAAGCGATATCACAAAGAACAAGATTCCGACTTGGACAACCAAATGGTGTGTAGATAGCCTTGAGATTAATTTCAAGCAACATGTTTTCTACTTCTGTAACTTTCCCTTTCATGTTCAATCCATTATCATATCCTTTCCCTCTAATGGAATCTATACTCAGCCCAAGCCTATGCAACACATCATGAAGGGTGTCGAAAGCCCTTTTCTTATTTTGTCTTTGACTTCCAGGATTGTCAAAAAAGTTCTTTGATCTTTGGAGAAGTCTCAGAAATATCCACACATCAGATAACCATGGACATTTTGTTCTCGATGACTGATAACATGAATGGTGTCAAGAATAACTAAAAAATACTTTTCATATTGAATATTCTTTAAGATCATTTGGCTGACCTCATTCCCAAGCAATTCTATCAATTCATTCTGAATCATGTGACTGCTAATAAAGAATTTTACTCTATCTTTATCAAAGTAGTATGAAGAGTGTCAATCCAATCCTAAGTCACCATTATGCAAAGAGAATCCAAGTCAAAGACTTAATCTAAGTGCATTCGGTGTAGTAATGATTAGAAACAAGTAACAAGAAAAAGCAATGTAAATAACTAAAGATTTCAATTAAATAGAGAATTATGACTCATGGGTATAGGCATTTGACTTCAAGTGATTAAGTTCCAATCTAAGGTGGCAAGTTATCAATCAATAGGTTCCCTTAAGTCTAGATCACAACATTATACAAGTTCTTTGTCAAGATTCAAGTCCCTATGTTATTATGCATTAAAAATCAAATGTATTTGGCTTAACACAATCAAACATGCATTTAAATTAATTCTAATAACTATCTAGCAATCCTAACATTAAATATCTTTGGTTAATCAAGCTAGAAAAAAGTTGAGTTAGTTCATACATTTCATTAAACACTTTTCCGGGCATCAAATGTCTATAGATCAAGATTAGAGAGATCAAGACTAATCTAGAATTGAACACAATCAATAAGCAAGGAAACATATAAACCTAACATTAAACAACCTATATCTTCACTTAATCACTCTAATCACCCTAACCCATGAATCCTAATAGAGTCTACTCACTAATCTTAGTAATTAAGCTTAAACCCATGATAGATTTTAGACTAATCATGTTAAGAAGATGAAATAGACGCAATAAACTCAAGAAAGAAAGATTAAACTACTGAAACTTCAAGCTTTCCTCCAATATATCAATGTCTTTAGAGAGAAAAACAAGATATCTCCCAATATTAGATTAAAAAAATATTTATAGAAGTCTAAAAACGAGCTGGGTCAACTCAACAAACCTGGGTTGACCCATAAAAAGTTGGGTCTTTTTGTCTATAGCATGTAGCGACCTTCTGAAGACGCTACGGTTTGGTCGTTATGACACTTAGAATATTTCAGTTCCTCAGGATTTGTAGCGACCTCCATATGTCGTTACGGGTTAACGCAAACTGTCGTAGCGACCTCTCCTGGTCGCTATGCATATCGCTACGGCTCATGGAAAACCCTCCTAGTGACCTCCATATGTCGCTACGAGCAGGTCGCTATAATACCTAGGCTGAAAAAAATGACTTTTGCCTCAAACTTCACTTCATGAGCTTCAAAAATTCTCAAATGCCTTCAAATTCCCCAAAACAACTCCAACACCTGATATAGAAAAATGTAATGCAATGCCACCTAAATATACCTAAATGATATCCTAGACGCTCAAAATGCATCAAAAGAGATGATCAAAACCATGCAAATATGTAAGATATCAACTCCCCCAAACTTGTCATTTACTTGTCCACAAGTAAACTTGCAAGAAAAGGTGAGGAAAAGGTGTGAAGGTTGGAGCTCATTACCAAAAATACTCTTCAAAGGCATAAATGTGATATCCTTCATAAACATACTAAATAACAAAAATATGGCATCCTATTAAACTCTAACTTCATTAGGCTTATCTTAACTCTTTTATCTCTTACACCCATTCTAAAAAATCTAAAAACAAGCCAAGCAACCAACTCTCATATTCATTAGACAATAATCAAAGTGTACTCTTGTAAATAGACAATTGGTCCTAATCATTTGGCTTGGTGAGAACAAGGCTTGAAGTTGTGGTGAAGTAAAGGGTTATCAAATTCTTTTTATGGTGGTTTGCTCTCAAGAACAAGTAGCTTGACATTATGCATAATACATCTAAGAAAAAGAACAACTGAGGGATACAATGTTCAATCCTCATTGTTCTACCCATTTCCTAGACACAAGCAATTTATAACCTTGATTTCCAATGTCAAATTCTCATTCTCTCACCAAAAGACTCCAAGAACACTCTCACTTTTAGAACTCTTTATTTCTTTTGCTTACTAGGATTGTTTTATTAATTCTCTTAGCTTTAGCTCTTTTTTTTTCTTTTTTTTTTCTTTTTTCCCACTCTTTTGAATCTTTCTTTCTTTCTTAGGGGGTTTGCTTTCTTTTAACACTTTTGAGCTAATATTTTTTTGACCCCTAATACCTTATCTTTTCTTTAGACTTTTGAATTCACTCTTTTCACTCACTTTTCTCTCCACCTTTCAAGATCAAACACTCAATACTTCCTTCCCATCCTATGAGCTAGAAAATCATGAGGTCATAAAGGTAGAAAATAATGAGGACTAATTGTCGTTCCCAATACTCTCAACATTATGCACATATCAAGATTTCAGAAGAGATATCACTCAACAAGTTAATAATATCTTGAAAGAAAGGTAGGGTTAAGGGTGTAGAGAACCATCCAAAAGAGAGATGGCCACTTGAGTTGCCAAAGATTAGTAAAAAGGAATAAGACTAACTCAAATATGCGTGAGGTAACCATGATTAAGCACAACAATAGCCCATAAGAAAGATAAATTAGCTTCGTTAACTCAAGTAAGATTGGAGTTGGGTTCAAAGAGAAGCAAGCTTCATCAATCGAACAAGTTTCAAGAGGAGTTTTGAAGGCTCGAAGTCTACAAGTTCATCAAGAAGATGCTCAAGCCACTTATCATGATTGAGAAAGGTATCCCATTGATTTCTTTGCATGAATTCGTTACAAGATTTGATCCCAGTGCATGAATGCAATCTATATGTTTCTAGATTCAATACTAGAGATGCAAATGATGCAACTAGATGCTTGTTTTGTTGCTTTTGAAAATTTTCAATTTTTTATTTTTTAATGCAATAAATATTCACAATGAATGACTAAAATGTATCAAATTCATCAAAATAAATATTATTAGATACTTGGTACCTCCCCTAAACTTAAATCACACATTCTCTGTGTGACTAAAAGAAAGGGAGATACAATAAATATGACAAAAGCAAAAGAAAAGTGGTATATATAATGAAATCTTGGAGTAATACCTCAAGTGGAGATTGGAGTATGGAAGCGGTTTCTAGAGTCGGTGAAAAGAACGGGCATGAATCATACTGACTAGAGGAGGCTGCTGCGGGATGTCTACCATAAAGCTCGGGTGCTTCACCGCCTTGCTTCTCTCCTCTAGTGCTAGAATCAACCTGAAAAACCTCAACCACTCTTATTGAAAAACCTAAAAAGAAAGAAAGAGCAAGATTATATACAAGGATAACATGGGACTTCCTCCCAAGTGAGCTTATTTTAAGTCTATAGCTTGAGTAACCTTTCACTTGGCTAATGAGAAAGAAGATCCTTTCCACCATGGAGAGTGATGGTGACGACTTGGGAAAGGAGATTTTGAAGTTTGATTGCATCATCTTGAATCTGAGGAGTTATGATGGCCCTTGCACTTGAGAATGGTTTGGACCTTCCCTTGCACTTGATCTTGTACTCAATAGCTCAATCCTTAAGCTTAATTGGGTGAAGAGTGAGAGTGTGTGGCATTTTATCAAGATGTGGAGGTTGTGGTTCTTTCATCTCCTCTTTATTTCCATGATTAGCCATAATGGCTCTACTCACCTCTTCCTTTTTAGCATATTCCAAATGCTGATCACACATCACTTGATAAGACTCCCCATCAAGACTTTCTTTCCCACTAACAACTACTACATCCTTCACATTTTTAATGGGAGATTCTCCAAAAGTGATGGTTCCACAATACTCAACATTCATCAGTGGAGACTTGATTGGGTAGGGATATATTTGTTGACATTATGGAGAATCACCCTCTTTCTAGGGAAATCGATGCAAGCATCCATAGTAGCAAGGAATGGTGTGCCTAATATCAATGGTACTCTCCTATTAGTCATCATATCCAAAACATGAAGGTCTATTGGAATGGTGCATGTTCCAATCTTCAAAAGAAAGTCCTTGATGAGACCAATAGGGGTTGTAGAAGAAGAATCCGAAAACATGAGTTAAGAAGTGTTAGTCTCCATGTTCGTAATTCCTAATATCTTCACCATCTCCAACGAGATCACATTCACACTTGCACCAAAATCAACAAGAGCATCATTAAGTGTGAACTCATCAAGAGAGCAAGGTAATGTGAACTTCCATTGGTCTTCAAGCTTATTAATAGAATTTGGTGGAACTTGTAGATCAAGCCTGACAGTAGAAATGTCTAGAAGCTCTGCTACTTCTTTTTTGCGAGCTAGAATGTCCTTGATTAACATCATTTGGACATGAGCATCATGCATATTTGAGATCTTTGGAAGCTTGACTCCTACACCACTCATGTCTTTTCTAAACTAGGAGATCACTTTCTTTTGAGCTTTAGTTAGGAACCTTTGTGGAAATGGTAGCTTATCATAAGGTGATTTCTCAACTTCATTAGTTTCTTCCAGCTCTACCTCCTTCAACTTATGGACAACTTTATTATTAACTGGTTTCTCAACCCTGTGTTCAACTGGTTACACAACCTTTTCCTCAACATTCTCTACAACTTTTATATCAACTCTCTCTACAATCAGGTGCTTTGGCCTTGGCTACAATCTGTTTCCCAACATGGTCAATCTTAGTTCCATACAAAAGTATTTCAATCTCATCCACTTCTTTCTCATGATCACTCAATACAATCTTAGAAACATCATTAGAGAGGATGGCATTGCAATACTCTTTTGTGTTCTGCTCTTATTTCCCTCGTAAAAATCATATTGGGCACTTAGAGCTTGAACGCATGGAGAAAAACTGATTCTCTAAAACCTTGAAATTGTTGTTTAGATTATTGTATCTTCCATCAATCTTTGTGTGGATGTTCTTCAATTCACCTCCAATGTTCTTTTCACTTCTTCATTGAGACTATAAGATTTGCTTGAACATCAATTCTACTCTAGTATCTTTGGTTTGAGCTTGTAAGGAACTCATGTGTGCTTGAGTAGAATGATTACCTTTGGAGGGAAAATATGGAGGATAACTTTGTTTGGATTGATAGCCACCTTGCTAGTTGTTATAGAAGGGTTATTGCTGGTACGTTTTTGATATTGAGGCTTGTTCTGGAATTAGTTGTGGTACTGGAAGTTAGGCTCCTTATTTTACTATTGACCATTAGCATTGATGAAGCACAACTCTTGTTGTCCTTCCAAACTCTCAACTTCATTAACCTCAAAAGCTTCTTCTTGGGTCTGCTTACCAACAAATTTCACCTTCTCTTGTTTTGCCCTGTTGAAGAGGAGAATGTCCAACTTGTTTTGGAGAGAATTCAGCTTTTTCTTGTGTAGGAGTCATCACCACCTCCACCTCAGTTTTTCCTATCACAATTATCATTATACACTGAGTCGCTTTAAGTCATATTCTCGACAAGTTCCATGCCATCTTGCGCAGTTATACCTAAAAAGAAACCATTGCTAACAGTGTCCAACATGCTTTAATTCTTAGGTAAATCTCCTATGTAGAAAGTACTTAGTAGAATCTCATTAGTGAAACTATGGTGAGGACATTGTGACAAGAATCCTTTAAACCATTCCCAAGCTTCTCCAAATTCTTCTAAGTTATTCTGCTGAAACCTTGAGATTGCATTCCGGAACTTCGATGTTCTTGAGATTGAGAAGAACTTATTAAGAAAAGCCGTCTTTCGTTCATTCAATGTTTCAATAGATGATCTTGGTAAGTTCTTCTCCCAGGTATGTGCTTTATATCCTAAAGAGAAAGGGAATAACCTGAACTTAAAAGAATCTTCAGAAATTCCATTGATCTTTAGTCTACCACACAACTTGTCAGAATTATCTAAATGATCGAAAGGATCCTCCAAAGCCAGCCCATAATACTTGTTGCTCTGGATCATATAGATAAAGCTAGACTTTATTTCGAAATTTTTTGTTTTATACAGCTGGAGATCGAATACCCCCCCCCCCCCCCCCCCTATTCCCATGGATGTGAGGCTGGTCATATGTTCCAATCACCTTAGCTTGGTGTGGAGGGTGTTGTGGCCGAAGGTTGCAGATCCTTGGTCATTTCCATCTTGAGCTCTCCCATGTGGAACTCCTTGAGTTTTTTTTTCCGATGGTTTTCAGCTTCATAGGCATCTTCTTGATGAGGGTTATCGTGATCTTTGATATATGGTGTTTTTCACATCATTGTATATATGTTTTTATTTGATTCAAGACTCTAAACCGTGTTAGTCTAGTCCCTTGTGGTCTTTTTCAGGTCTGGAGTTAATAGAAGAGTAAAGAAAGGGCACATGAAGAGAAGATGTCTTTTTGGAGTAATCATGCGCAGAACACTCAAGAAGAACAGTCTCGGGACTGTTCCAGACGAATATGGGAACTCCAATTTCGGGAATTAAAGCCTTGTTGCCCTAATTTTCTTCTACCTATTGGCGCCTCCCTATAAAAAGACCTCCTCTATTATTTTTCTTAAAAAATGCTAGTTTTGACAAGAGACAGAGACTTGTTTTGGCGATTTACAATTGTAGGGAGAAGGCTCCATCTTTCCTAGAGAAGATCATCCTGGACCCTTTGTTTTTCTATTCTTATCTTATGCAGTTTATTTCAGATTTAATGTCTTTGTTTCACTGAATCATGATTGAGTAGTCATCTGGCTCGCCTAGGGTTTTAGGGTATTGATAAACAAGCCAAACATAGATAAGCATCATTCATTGGACTCTTCATTCATATTAATCTTATTGGCTTGCATTAACTTGATCACTTAATGTTAGATCTGCTGTTCATCGCCTAGGTAACCACGCAGGAGATAACTTGACCTATATTGAATGAGCTTAATGTCTTTAATCAGCGAAAGTAGATATTATAGCATTAAGTGAACTAGATCGGACATGAACTCTAAAGCTTGCAGCCGCCTTTGATCCCAAGCGACATCTTAGGTGATCCGTCCGGCTCGCAAAGGATCCATCACCACGACAGTGGGTTGCATCAGCTGAGAGATCCGATGTTCTAGATTGTGTAAACCTGTGCTTGAATAATTGTTTGGCTAAATCAATACCCGCATTAAACCCTAGGTCGGCTTTCATATCAAATCGCATTTAAACATCTTTATTTACTTGTCATCTAAGTCACCTAAATCTTAAAACCATATTTTCTTCTTAGCTTGAATTTAAAACTCATAGAAATAAAGTGTAGACTGGTCCTCTGGATTTGAATCTAAAGTACTATAATTACAACTGTTAACTTGACAGTAGCAAGGATTCATTTTTAGTGTATCAATCTTCATCCATCTCTAAACCAAATCTTTACAAATGAGCCAGTCGCTCTTCTCTTCTCTCTCTTGCTAACTCTCTCTCTAAAGCCCGATTATCATCTACTCTTGGAACAAGGTCTGTTGGCCTTCTACTCTTCAAGTTAATTCACCTGTGATTCAAAGAGAAATGAAGAAAGAGTATCAGTAAACAAATAAGAAAATAAGACTTAGTCTCAAGCAATGACTAAATCCCACTACAGAAATCAACTTAGAAATGGTAACGAAGCCAATTTTGATAAAAGATTTTACTCTATCTTTATCAAAGTAGTATAAAGAGTGCCAATCCAATCCTAAGTGATCATGATGCAAAGATAACACAAGTCAAAGGCTTAATCTAAGTGCATTTGGTGTAGTGATGATTAGAAACAAGTAACAAGAACAACCAATGTAAATAACTAAAACTTTCAATCAAATAGAGAATTATGACTCATGGGTATATGCATTTGACTTCAAGTGATTAAGTTCCAATCTAAGGTGGCAATTTATCAATCAATAGGTTCCCTTAAGTCTAGATCACAACATTAGATAATTTTTTGTCAAGATACAAGTCCCTATGTCATTATGCATTAAACATCAACTGTCTTTGGCTTAACCACACTCAAATATGCATTTAGATCAAGTCTAATAACTATCTAGCAATTCTAACATAAATTTTCTTTGGTTAATCAAGCTATAGCAAAGTTGAGTTAGTTCAGATATTTCATCAAACACCTTCCCGGCATGAAATATATAGAGATCAAGATTGGAGAGGGAAGACTAATCTAGCATTGAACACACTCAATAAGCAAAAAAATATATAAACCTAACATTAAACACCCTAGATCTTCACTTAATCACTCTAATCACTCTAACCCATGAATCCAAATAGATTCTACTCACTAATCTTCGTAACTAAACTTAAACTCATGATAGATTTAAGAATAATCATGTTAAGAACATGAAATAGACTCAATAAACTCAAGAAAGAAAGATTAAATTACTAAAGATTCAAGCTTTCCTCCAATATGTCAATGTGTTTAGAGAGATAAACAAGATATCTCCCAGTATTAGGTTTAAAAGGTATTTATAGAAGTCTAAAAACGAGTTGAGTCAACCCAACATACCTGTGTTAACCCATAAAAGTTGGGTCTTTTTGTCTGTAGTGACCTGCTGAAGTCATTACGGCTTGGTCGCTATAACACTTAGAATATTTCAGCTCCTTAGGATTTGTAGTGACCTCCATATGTCGCTATGCATGTCGCTACGGTTTCACGCAAACTATCATAGCGACCTCTCCTGGTCGTTACGCATGTCGCTACGGCCCACGGAAAACCCTCCTAGCGACCTCCATATGTCGCTACGAGCAGGTCGCTACAATACTTAGGCTGAAAATTTTACTTTTGTCTCAAACCTCACTTCTTGAGCCTCAAAATTTCTCAAATGCCTTCAAACTCACCAATAAACAACTCCAACACCTGATATAGAAAAATGTAATGTAATGCAACCTAAATATGCCTAAATGATATCTAGATGCTCAAAATGGATCAAAATAGATGATCAAAACAATGCAAATATGTAAGATATCAATTGCGATAATGATAATGAGTTTCACGCTTCAAAATTCATCTAATGTTCTCTTTCATCACTTGATCAAAATCTGCGAATACTTCAATCATGCCTAAAAAATTCTCATTACCTTCTACATGGATCTTATCACTACTTTCACAAAATGCAACTTTTTGTTTAGCAAGACATTTTACCAATGCAGCAACACATATCTCCATTTTTTTTCTCTTTTTTGATCTCTTCTTGAATATGCTTATCAATTGTGTGATTCTTCTGTAATCTCTCTTCTGACTCCATCCATTGAATCATGGATGTGATATGCTTATGACCTTTTTATGTTTCTTAAGCAGTTTGGAGACATTATTCCAATCATCAAACCGAATAGTTTCCAACAAATTTGTGAATTTTTCTTGCGTAGATATCTTACAGCAAAAACAAAAGATTATGTCTTTCACTTTTAAGTAAAGTAGCCATCGACTATATTGCTTCTCTCCATTCCTTATTTTTCTGGTATATGACGAAGGATAAAAACATCTGCCTAAATAATCTCTTGGAAAGTGATAATCAATTGAAGGTTTTGCCATTGGACATTTTTCAACTATAACACATCGCATTATTCTATCAACTTTTCCCTAACTTCAAGCATTATTTATATCTCCATCTATCTCATACTTCTTAGCACCATATGCTTTATCCTCTTAATTCTTATTCTCGTCAAACTTATGTTCATGGTCATGTTGACCAGTGTTTCAGCTTGATCATGATCAAACCCACAAGCTTCTCCACTACTTTTATTATTGTTTTCTCTACAGATTCATCAGGTGTAGAAGGTTTAGATTTTTTTTACAAACCTTAACATGAAACCAGCCATTGAATTTGTTAATGCTTCTTGCTTCTTCTTTTTTCTTTGGCTGCACCTCCCATCTATTTTTTATTCGCTTTGAAAATATTGAACTACAGAAAAGTATTTGTAGATAAATATATCGTTATAAAAAAGTAAGATACAAGAAATAAAAGATTACACCTAAATATGAGTATATTTGGTTAACATTTAACAAATCTGAATTGATGATGATCAATGTTTTCTAAAAAAGAACTTGGAGAAACCAATGAATAAGAAGAAGAAGATGATACAACGATGATGAACTAGCGACACCAATGAATAGGGTAAACGATATATTTCCACACCATAAGTATCATATAGTAACAGTTCCACACAATCTTCATGCTCTTCCTAATTACACATATTTTAAGTATATGAACATAATTGCAAACATTATACAGTATATGAACCTATTTACCCCCCATTTTAAAAGATCGAAACCCAAAACCACACAGACAAAGGTTTAGCTTAGTTTTGAATCTAAACCAATATCAAACTAATGAAACAACTTGGTAAAGAGCTGAAATTGAAACCCAAACCGACATGATATTCAAATAGAACCCGAACCAACATCCTATTAAAGATTTGGGTTGGGTTTCTATTTGAATATCACGTAGAGTCGGGTTTTAATTTCAATTCAATACCAACTGATTTGATTGGTTTAACTGTTTTGATATCTGTTTAGATTCTAAACCCACTAAAACTAAGCTAAACCTTCGTCTGTATGGTTTTAAGTTTCGATCTTTAAAAGTATGGGTAAATAGGTTCATATACTTTGAATGTGTGCAATTAGGACGAGCATGAAAGATTGTGTGGAACTGTTACTATATAATACTTAGGTGTAGAAATAAGTCGTTTACCGCAATGAATATGAGGAAGAAAATGATACAACGATGATGAACTAGCGACGGTAATTATTTTTTTTCTAGATTAATTCAATCGATAATTACTCTTTGTTAATTAATTACTTAGTAAAAATATTTTTATTTACTTATTTACATAAAAACATAAGAGGAATATTCCCTTAAATAAACAATTTTTCACAAATAACCAATTTTTTTTTTTTGGCATCTGCAGGATTTGAGCTCGGATTAATAAAAGTCCAAATGGACTCGTAACCATTGTACCATATTTACAAAATTTAAGGCCACAAATTATTTATATATGGAGGCCAATGCTTCTGCCGCTTCCCTTTAGGGCCGCTATTGCTAGCTAGGCATAAACACAACGCAACATACATTTTGTTTCTCTCTCTTTCTCTTTGGAGAGAGAACTCTATATTATCTAACACACAACAGTTTTCAGAGGGAAGAAGAGATTAGTTTGGTTTTATCTTTGATGTAAGATAGTTATTCACCGAAAGGTTGAATTTTGTTTTTTTCTTTGTCAGATTACTTGTTCCGGCAAGGCGATTTTGTTTTCGATTTGTCATATTACTTTTTCATTGATTTCTCTCTTTTCATGTTTGATTAATAAAGTTTAGAGGAGAGTATCTCTCTTTGTAACTTCTCAATTTCAGATACCAAAATCCCTTGATTTTATTTTCTTTATGAGTCTTATGTTGGGCAATTATGGATGGAAAAAAATTGAAAAGAAATAGGGCCAAGCCCTTTTATACCAAGAAGAAGAAAGGGATCAAGTAAAGGCATTGCCTTATTATTTTGTCCACATCGGGTAAAGTAGAGAGAAATAGGCAATATATATATATATATATATATATATATATATATTATTATATATATATATATATATATATATATGTTGTGACACTTAATCTTGTCAGGCTTGTGAGAGAGAGATGACCTAGCCACGCGCGCGCCACCCCCGCCGTCCAGCCGCTCGCTCGGCGTGGGCTTGGGCTTGGGCCAAATATGGCCCTAGGGCCACTAAAAGATGTTTTTTTGGGCCCCAATTAAGCCCAACGTTTTTCCCTCATTTTATACCCAAAAACAACATGCATTTCGTTTTAAAACGACACTAGCTTTGACCCGCGCGCCCGCGCGGTTGTTATTTTTGTGAATGTCTAATTTAAGCAATTTGTTTAATATAATTGTATATATGACTTGAACTTAATATTCAATATCCGTTACCCGATTCGGGATCTTATCCTTTTCGAAAGCACGAATATTCATGGATCATGATAATAATTTTACAGATTCGATTGATCAATTATAAATTTGATAGCAAAATTTTAAGTCTAGATATTCATATCTAGATATTAATATTTACAATTTAATTATAGTTATCTATGTATATTATATATTTTTATATAAAATAACTAAAATTTTATTTTATTAAATTTTAATGATTCTTAAGATTTTTAAATAATAATTTTAAATAGACTAAATAGATGGTTAATATTTAGTTTTTAATTTATTTTAAATAAAAAACAGGTTCGGATGTCTTACGTGGTATTTAGATTTTAATATGAATATTCTAACCCCAAATATCCGAACCCGGATAACAAATTTTACGAATCCGACGAATGCATATCCGAATCTGTATATCCTAAAATACCCCTATATATTTGATCCGTCCTAGACCTAATTGGTATATATGTATTATATGGTGATTAATTTTTTTAATTTATAAATTAGTTATTCTTATTAGATATATATCTTACAAATGATAATACATTGTATTTGTTTGTATATGTAACATTTATAATAAATATTAGTATGTATTTTAGTCATTAAATTTTTATGGAAAATTACATGATTTTGTTATTGTAAATGAATATAGTTCAGATTATCTAAAAAATTATTAACATTATTATTTTTTATAGTTCAAATATAATTGGTAGCTTATATGAATATGAATAAAAATAAACTAATTTAATGCTATATATATGTATAATTTTGTTTTTATTATAATTTTTGAATAATAATATTCAATTTTTTATAAAACATTCATCTAATGACAAAGATCATTCTAATGACAAAGATTTGTTAATGGGCTTAGCCAATCTTATTAAGAATTAGTGTTTGGATGCACAGAGATAATATCAGTGGCATTCAATGGTAAACTATTTAGGAAATGTTAGGGTTAAGTACTAAATGTACTTCAGTTTTAATAGTTTAGATGTAATTTGTTTACAAAATAAAAAAATCATGCAATTTATCCTCTCAATAAGGAATTTAAACGAGAAAAATAAATCAGAGATGTTGGGGAATAAGTTTTGCACTCAAACTTCCCTCGATCTCCGCGAGATTTTCGCCCACGTGCAGCAGCTGTTGTGGGAAGTGGCTCTCTTCGTTCTCTTTATAAATAAATCCGACTCCTCTTCTTCATTCTTTAAGTTTTTTCAGAACGAAAACTAGGCAATCTCGCCATCGTAAGTTTCATAGAGAGTGTTCGTAGATTATTAGTTCGTATCCTGGGCTCTAATTCGTACAAGTCCGTCTCACTACGGAGCGAATATTAAGAGTTAAGGGAAAGAGATTCGTCTCGACTCAATGATCTAATATTTTTAAACAATTTTCATCTTGGTTTTTATCTCGTCTTTTGAATCATATATTTCCTTAACATCGCTTTATTTATATCGTTTATATCGATTCGGTTTTCCGACTTCTACATCTTATGCTCAATCTTTTAGTTGAATCATAAATCTTCCTCCTTATCATAATAATCAAAAGGGAGTGAAGTTCTTCTGAATTAATGATTGTGAAGAATGTTTAAGCTTTAACTCTCTTGGAATAAAATAAGTAAAGCTGGAGTTTTCTAGTTAAAAGTGTCATATATTTTGTTCTGGGTTGTTGAAGTTCTAACAGCGTTAAAATTCATAAAGACGGCAAAGATTAAATATAATTTCTAGAGATTTGGAAAGAGATCCTTCCAGAAATACAAGATGATCCATGGCGAGAAGGGAACTAAGTTTAATGAAGGATTGATGATGGTGAATATTGAGGAGGCACAAGTTATTGATGACGATTAAGAGTCACCGACGAGAAAATGGAAAGTTACGAGAGTCAAGTTCACATCCACCAGAGCAAACTAACGCAACCGTTTCTTCCTTCTGACGCCACGCGTATTAAACCTTGGGGAACAAGAGACGTGTATTGTTTAGTGTTATATGTCTTTTTTTTTTTTTTTGTGACTTCTAACGCTGATCTATTACTCAGGCTTGAGGTGGTCTGGGAAACTAAATCGGAATAGAACAACCTATGAAGTACAATTCTCTATGGAACGATCTTGCTATCTTAGCTAGATGATCAGATGTTACATTCTGAGAACGAGGAATAAAAACAATTGAGAACTCAGGAAACTATTCTTCAGCTTCTGCAGCTCATCCAATTCAGTAGAGAAGTTGGGCCATGCTTCTGGGTCTTTGAATCACAGAGAACTAGATCCTGACAATCTGTGCCAAACGCCATGACACGTAGATAGTTGAAGCATGCATTCCATTGCCCATATAAGGGTCTCAATCTCCGAGTGAAGGGGCGAGATTCTTCGTTGTTGGTTCCTTGCTCCCAAAAGTTGTGTTGTTCCTTCTGCTGTTTTCCATATCCACCCATTACCACTGAAGCGTCCATCCTGTGTCCAAGAACCGTCTATCAGGCATCTTTCAGAATTTGACTGCTGTGCTGTCGGCAGTGGATTTGTGGGCTCCTCATGTTTGTTATTTGCCTCAAACCAAGCATGGCATTCTGCTTCAGCATGTCGGACAGTTTCCAAAGGGTCCATGTCTATCCCCTGAATAGTTTTTCATTTCTTGCTTTCCAAATATACCACATAATCCAGGGATATGGGTCTTTATCCATGTCAGGGTCTTCTATATCATTCTTCCTCCAGAACAGATAGTCCATGTTGGTAAAATGACTTGCGGCAGGAAATGTCGCTGGTGGAGTTGGGGTTGTTGCATGAGCCCAAGTCTGTATCGCTGGGGGACATTCAAAAAGTGCATGATTTATCGTTTCATCGTCTACTCCACATCTAGGGCAATGATTATCACACCGCATATGACGATGATTTAAGTTACTCGTTACTGTTAATTGTCCAGAAATCGCATGCCATACAAAATGTTTAAGCTTTGGTGGGGAATGTATTTTCCAGGCAAAGGGTTGGAGTGCTTTAACACTTGGCTCACCTTGATCCTCCACTCTGTTAAGAATATTCCTAGCTACCCAGTATCCTGATTTAACTGTATACATGCCATTCTTGTATAACTCCAACAGTATTTGTCCCGTTGATACCTTTGGCTTATGGCCAAAGATTGAATCAATGGAATATCATCTGGATGTACATAGTTTCCAAGCATCTCCGAATCCATGTTTTCAGGCTCCCCTGACATAAGGTCCCGGGCTGACATCATTGGATGAACCACTGGTGCTATTGATCTAGCTGGTCTTGCTGGTATTGTCGGTATCCAAAGGTCTTCCTACACTTTAATCTCATTCCCGGAATGTACCTTTTGTCTGATTCCCAATAACATTAATGGCTTTGCTGCCATTATGCTCGTCCATCCATATGATGGTCTATCAACAGAAGTTAACCGCAAAGGCGTACTACATCTGAAGTATTTTCCCCGAAGGACTCTAGCTACTAGAGAATCTGGATTTTGTATTAATCTCCATAACTGTTTTCTCAACAAAGCCAAATTGAACTCATGAATCATCCTGAAGCCAATCCCTCCCTCTTCTCTTGGTTTGCAGATAGTCTCCCATTTTACCCAATGGATGCCTCTTTTGGGAAGGTTCGAGCTCCACCAAAACTGCGCAATGGCGCTAGCTAGGTTCTCACAAGTCTCCAATGGTAATAGTAGGGTCGACATTACATAGGTAGGTAAAGCTAATAGTATAAATTTATGAGTACTTCCTTTCCTTCTTTTGTTAGCCAACGTCCTGTCCATCCATTTACACGATTGTGTAATTTCTCCTTCAACAATGCAAATAGTCTCCTTTTCGAGCCACTAATGTCTTCAGGAATACCAAGGTATGTCCCCATTCCTCCTTCATTTGTTATTCCTGTTGTGGTTTTGATAGTGTCTTTCACCATACCAGTTATCCGCTTACCAAAGAGCAAGGAAGATTTCTCAAAATTAATACATTGTCCAGAAGCTTTCCCATATGTCGTAAGAACTTTCATGACTTCTTCACATTCACGGGGCTCCGCCTTACAAAGAAAAAGCTATCTATCATCAGCGAAGAGAAGGTGCGATACTGGGGGGCTAGCGCGTGAGACACGCATCCCCGTTATTTTCCCTTGATTCTCTGCATGATTAAGAAGACTAACGAGCGCTTCCGTGCATAAGATAAAGATGAAAGGAGACAAAGGATCTCCTTGACGTAATCCCCTGTGTGGGGTGATGTTTCCTCGAGGTTGTCCATTAAACAAGACATGGTACTTCACCGATGTTACACATCGCATTATCCATTCAATCCACAGTTCCGAGAAACCCATTTTCGGAGGACCGCACTGATGAAATCCCATTCGAGGCGATCATATGCTTTACTCATATCCGTCTTTATTGCCATTCTTCTATTCTTTCCTCCAGGGTCTGTGCGGAGAGCGTGAAACATCTCCTGGGCGATCAAAACATTATCAGATATTTGTCTTCCAGCAACAAAGGCTGACTGGGTTTCTGATATCCGTTCCGGAAGTACTTTCTTCAACCGCTGGTATAAAACTTTTGAGATGATCTTATAGCTAACATTACATAAGCTGATCGGTCTGAACTGAGACATTTCATTCGGTTTGTCTTTCTTAGGGATAAGACAAATATTCGCATCATTAAGGCCATGTGCCATTGTGCCCTCAAAGAGGAACTCATTAACCATACGGGTTAAGTCTCCCTTCACTGTATCCCAAATTTTTTGATAAAAAGGGCTGTCATACCATCAGGTCCAGGGGCCTTCTCTGGATGCATTGCAAAAAGCGCCAGTTTCCCTCCCATTCGGTAACAGGGGCTGTAAGATCCGCATTAATTTGGTCAGAAATTGTCGTTGTAACATTGGCCAGGGCTTCATCAATGAGTTCCGGATTGGAGGTCTCAAAAAGCTTCCTAAAGTAGTCAGTAGCGATGGCTACCAATTTTTCTTCATCCTCGACTAGATTCCCAGCAGAATCTAAAAGACCTGTGATTCTATTCCGTGCCCTTCTCTGTCTTGTAATAGCATGAAAAAACATTGTATTCAGATCCCCCTCTTGCAGCCAGAATATCTTACTCTTTTGCTTCCAGTATCTTTCCTCAGCCTTAAGAGCTTCAGTGAGTTCTTTGAGTGCTACTCCTATCTCCTCTGTTGTAGCATCATTGTCAGAGTAAAGCTTGTCTATCTTATCCTTGAGCTCTTCTATTTGCTTTGCAGCATTTAACTATTTCTCTCTTTTCCATTGTCCCAGTGCTTTCCTGCAACTTGATATATGATCCATGATAGTTGCGTTAGAGGGGAGATCAGGGGAGTTCCATCCATCTGAGATCACTTACCTATCTCTTCACTATCCAGCCATCTTTTATCAAATTTAAAAGATTTCCTCTTCCTCGTTTCTTGGTAAGTAATATTTGCCAGTACCGGACGATGATCCGATCCCTACATCCGGAGATATTGTACTTTAGTGTGTGAGAATTTTTCTTGCCAATCCTCGTTCCCAAGAGCACGATCCAAACGACATCGCACATTTCCATTAGTTCGTTTTCCCACCCATGATAACTGGTTCCCCGTAAATGGGAACTCTAGCATCCACAATCAGATATCATTTGGTTGAAAGAAAGAAATGATGTATCAGATCTTTTCCTTCCTCCTTCTTTCTCATGATGTCCTCGTATCTCATTAAAGTCACCAATCATGAACCAAGGTCCATCCCTTGTAGTAGCAAAACGCGTAAGACGTTCCCATACTTGATCTCTCTTTTCTAACACAGGATCCCCATAAACGAATGTCATATAGACATTTATTCCATTAATGACTGCTTTTACATCAATCATTCGATTATTCGAAAATAAAACAACAACTTGAAATTCATCCATAAAAACAAAGCTAAACCACCACGTTGGCCAAGAGGCTCAACAGTAAACAATTTATTAAATCCTAAGTCAGCCTGAATGTTTTGCAACAGCAGCTTCCTATTCTTCGTCTCAGAAAGGAACAAGAATCCTGGGCGATGCTTCTGACACATCTCCGTGAGGCGTCGAACTGTGAGGTCGTTCCCTAACCCTCGACAATTCCAGCTGAGTGTCTTCATTGATCAAGGTGGGGCGGATGTTTGGCATCCACCATACCTTTCTTCTGAGTGATTGCGCTAGTCTGTAGCTTTGTTGATGTTGTTGTCTGCTGCTGTCCTGGTGTGAGTCGGGAGCTATCGCCTTGTCCTGATGTTTTGGCAATGATTCTTGGCGATGCACGTCTCTGGTTGGTACTGCCGGTAGTGAGACAGGAGTTGCACTCCTTGTAATTGTTTTTCCAGTCGCCTCACTCATTTCATTTGAATCTTTGTACTCAATCCTAAGAACTGAGTCATTGTCATTCCCAACATAGCATTCCTCTACGCTATGAGCTCCTTGGATCTTATCGTCCAAAGTGTTAAGATCATCTCCCAATAGATCATCCTCCTCATATACCATTAACTCATTGCCCATAGTAGCCTCATGCATCTCTGCGTCAACTGTTTGATCCTCATTCATCTGATCATCATCATTGAGTGCGTTAATTTTTAACGCATTGTAAGGAGGTATGAGTTCCTCAGCAGCTTTACTCTGTTCCATATGAGAACCAATTTTATTTTCAGAGGATCGAAAGGTGGTATTTTGCTCCATTGCCGCATTGTACTTAACATGTGAACTCGTTGCATTAGAACTTTCTGTTTCAGCCACAGGTTTGCCAGCCATATGAGCTGTCCCTCTTCCCGTCGTGTTATGTATGCTTGTTCCCCCTCCTCTTCTGTCATGAATCTGCAGAGGCCTCTGTTTTTGCTTCCATACCTGAATCTTTAGTAGGCTCCTCATACCTTCCTGCGTTTGGGCGATTGCGGGCTTGAGGCATAGGGCCTCGAGCATATGGTTTGTATCTGACATCGGCGAGGCATAGGACCTCGTTGGACACGCGAGGAGTGAGTCGATTGTTGGACTCGTGAGCTCGAGTCTTCCTTTATGTGATTGTAGTCTTCTGTTACGCGGGAGCTTCCTGCTTGCCTCTCAGTGGCTTGTCGTCCTCTGTTGTCTGATCTTCCCCTCTCAAGACTTTCCTGAGGGCCTGTCGGGATCTCTGCTGTCTTTGCTACACAGTCTTGGCTTTCATGCGACATAAGACCGCAAACAGAGCAATGGTTTGAAGAGCTTCTCATAGTGTAATTTTATAGTGATATCCTCCTTCTTCTTTGTCTGAAGCTTTCTGTAGAACTTCAGAGGTTTGGATGAATCAATCCCAACTAGAATTCTCCCATCCGTGGTATCTGTTTTCTCATGCTTTCCAAGTCTGTTACCTATGGCTTCCAAGGTTTTGTTCAGTACAGAGATGCAGAGGGATTCCATGAAGTTGGATCTAGAAAGGTATCAATGATGGGTAGTTTTCATCAACAACAGGCTCCCACCTCACAAGGACAAACATACAGAAGTTATGATGAAATGGCCCTTGATCAAGAACAGAGTTAAGATCGTCCTCGTTATCAAAATTGAATAAGAACCTCCCATTGCCGAGATTGCAAGCAGAGATCTTTTCTGATATTCCCACTGCTCAGGCATCACTACTATCAGATGATCAACATTCTTTTTCCTCGTGTTCAATATCTTGCCAATAAGAGACAAGCTATATTCCTGGATGAGATTTTCATTTGCTTGATCGGGTAGCAAGATCGGTTCATCGTCATCTTCAATGAGTTTTCCTTTCCCTTTAGTCGCCATTGAAACCGGTCCTATCATTCAAAGAAACAATAGGTAATGCAGCAGCGTGATGGAGAACGGAGTGACTCGCAGAAAGACGTTCGGGTCACCGTGATACAGTCGCAGAGATACGTTCCGGATAGCAGAGATTTAGTCACAGAGATACAGTCGGGACCGTATGAAACAACCGTAAGAGTTGTTTCGTGTGTTCAAAGCAACCGCTTATTGGGAAGAGTAGCACCAAGAGTCGCCGGCCTACAAGAAGTGTTTGATAGTCTTCCTTGCAGCGGTGTGAGGATCGTCGGGAATCCTAGAGATCAAGCCGCCGTCAAAAGCAGAGAAGATCTTCTTTTCTCTAAAAAGAAAAAGATCTGGCTGACAACTACTTGACAACCTATTTTTGTTGTTTTTATCATCTAATTCTATTAAAAATCTAATAATCATCTAATTCCACGTATACACCTTTTATGAATGAAACAGAGCATAAAATCAAAAGATGAGAAACGTTACACAGAGGTAACAAATTGTTCATTCGACAAATATCTCACTTTACTCATCTAGATAGTTTGTAGCAGTAAGCTCAATGTTTTGAGTGAACATGAAGAGGTTGAGATTGTCAAATCAAGATGAAGATACAGTGGCGCAAATAAAGGGAAAGTAAATATTCGAGAATCACTTGGTGTGTAGAGTATATAATGAAATGCGTTATTGAGAGGAGGTTTAAGTTTTATAAAGACAAAAAAGGCTAGTCGTCAAATAGGGTGACCAAGAGATCTTAAAGACAAAAAAGGCTAGTCGTCAAATGGGGTGACCAAGAGATCTTGGGTCATGACGTGTAGATCAATCAACGTGTCTGTTGGTTTTAGTGTAAAGTATAAGTTGAGAATTGGTCAGCCGAGATCTGCATCTGTGCAGAGACTCATAAATCTGATTAAAAAAGACTTGTAGAGTTTGTTCAAATGATTTCTAATAAAGGATGTGTTAAAAATGGTTGTTCTAAGCATATCCAAGTTCTAATTTCTTCAATTGATAGTAGAGCAGTCAACTCTGCAATACTAAAAATCGAATACATGTTGAGATCTTGGGAAAACATGGATAAATCAGAATGTAGAAGATGACTTTAAGACCATCATGGGAGACAATAAGTTATCAGGAACTACGTGATAATTGTCAAGGCTGAGCAATGAGAACCTCAAATTGTTAAAAGACAAAGCAATACTAAAAGCTAAAATCAATAGTTTAAAGCTGGAGAGATCGCCAATTACAAAAATTTCAGATGGAATTAGGAGTCAACCTTCGTAAAATGTGGATCTGAAACAAGGAATGAATAGCCGAGAAAAGTAAACCTCATGTAAGAAGGAACATACTGAGAGACTCTAGATGGCTAAACATAACTATAAGACTACTCAAACATATCAATAGAAAGTACCAAAGGATGTGGTAAAAAAAAGTATCAAAGGATGATGGAGAAAATTCATAATAAAATAAAAAAACAAATAGGGTTCCAACATCTTCTCCCAAGATATAGTCAAAATTCTTACCCAAGTCTGATGAATTGTTTCAGGGAAACCAAAGGACTAAGTCTATGGCCTCTACAAGCTTTCACTTTTTGATTCCTCCAAGTCCACTAGGATTTATGTTTTCCTAGAGTTCTTGATTCTATTAGACTATGTAGATTGTCTTGAATCCTTTTTCCCTTTTTATTAATGGGGTCTTGAAGTAATATGGGAAAATCGATCATTACAAATGTCTTATTCCGTACAATGTGGAGATGCATATATATGAAGAGTTTTGTATCAGTTCGTGAAGTACTACAAGAGGTAGTACACATGCGTGTGTTATGAAGATGAGTTGAGTTGGAGTTCGTGTTTTGTGTTGTCTATGAGCTTGTTAATCTTGGAGAAAGGACAATATATATATTGGGATATTTACATTAAGTGTAAATGATATTGCTTGAAGAGAAAAGGAAAATGAGTTATTCCTTATGAGAAAAAAGAAACTTTGGAAGCAAGTTCTAGTTATCTATACAAGGGGGACGTGCCTCTATGAAGAAAGTTGTCTCTGCAACCGAGAGATCTGTGTTTGGTGCTTGTGTGATCAAGCTTTTGGTGTCATTGCTCTGTGTTAGTTGCTGATGCAGTTGTCGACGTACTTCCAGAGTGTTGGAAGAATGAAGTCTAGATTCAGGGGGAGTTTAGCTCAGGGTTTGGTGATCCTAATAGATCAAAGTCTAAAATTTAGGGTGAATTTTAGATTAGGATTGTAGTATCCTAAAGAATTTTGTAATAGAAAAGATTGGTTGTAAACGCTTTTTATTCTAGTGAATTTGAAAAGAGAAACCCTTGTGCCTTGTTTATTTCTTGCACTTTACTCTGACCTCAATACACTTACAGTTGATATCAGAACATGTTACCTAAGTTACTGGTGAGATCTTGAAAGTGAGACATAAACTGGTTCAGAGAAGGGCAAATTTTTTGATGGCGGCGTATCAAGAGGGAACTTCTATGAAAAAAAAACCCACGTCTTGATTCATCCAATATGGATATTGGAAGGTACGTATGCAAGCCTTTATCAGTGGTATTGACGAAGATTGTTGGAGTTCTTTTGAGGCTGGTTGGAGTCATCTGGTGATGCTTGATGATGAGAAGGTTGAAGTTTTGAAGCTGAGAGATCAATGGACAGCTGTAGAGAAGAAGGCTTCAAGTTGCAATTCTAAGGCTAAGACTGCGATTTACAATGCTATTGATCCAAGCTACTTTAAGTTGATTTCTCAATGTGCTTCAGCTCAGAAGGCATGCAAGACATTGGAGAATATGTTTGAAGGTACTACAAATGTCAAGCGAACAAATCTGGATATGTTAGCATCAAGATTTGAGAATTTAAGGATGGATGAAGAGGAAACCGTGCTCAGTTTAGTGCTAAGTTGTGCGAATTTTGAATAAATGTTTTGCACTCGAAAAGTAGTACAAAGAAAAGAAGCTGGTGAAGAAGCTGGTGAAGAAGCTGAAGAGATCATTGTCATCCAAGTTTGAATCAAAGATTTCTGATGTAGAAGAAGCTCACAATCTGGATGAGATGTTTTTTGATGAGTTTGTTGGGATTCTTCAAGCTTTTGAGCTGAAAAAAATCATACGGAGAAAAGGAGAAGAAGAAAGAAGATCCACATGGAATTTCTTTCAAGGGTCAACATCTGAAGATCCTATGGCGATGCTGTCAAGAAACTTTGCTAGTTATCTGAGGGAAAGAGAAGACATGATAAAGTGATTGTGAATTTACTGAAGCAAAAGAAGAAGAGTGACATCAAGAATGAATCTGATACTGATTCAGATGATGGTGAGCAGCTAAGAAACTTTGTGGCGTCACAACTTTGGAGTCTGGTTTTAAGAACAAAATCTGCGGTGGGATCTGTTTTAGCATCTGTGTCAGGGTCTTCATGTGGAAGTCATGATGGTCCTTGAAGTGATGATGATGGAAGCTTTGATCTTGCTAGGAATTATCAGAAGCTGTATGATCATTGGCTCAAGCTGGTTGAGGTGAATTCAGAGTTGACTAAAGAGAAAGTTGATACACTAAATTGGATCTTGCTACTGTCAAGTTAAAAGTGATTGTTGTAATATTTATGATTCAATTCCAGATAACTAGTTTACACTTTACTTTTTTGTTTTCAATTTCAATCTAAAAAAATCGAGTGTCTAAACTGAAAACTCACAGAGAACAAGGTGGTTTGAAATTTAGGTTATAAGGATGCTAGCCTAGGGTGGTTTGATCAGCCATAAATACTTGTGAGCCAAACAATTATTCTAGTTGAATATAGAGGTAGTCTAGATTCGGAACACACAATTAGATCAGCCTACTCTCGGGGGTGCTTCAACTTTTGTCAATCAATCTCAGCACCTAAACTCTCGTTTGGATTGAGACATGATGACAAACATTAAGATCAAGTCCGATTTGTTCACAAAACACCCTAACATCTACTCTCCACTAGTTAGATATGTAATGCTTGTTCATACTATGTCTAGCAACCTATTACACGGTTAATGAACACACTACAAGAAAACGCTTGCTTACCGACCAACTGTTACGACCACAAAATGGTGGTCGTAATTTTCCGTCTGTGTTACGACCAGTTAACAACCAAAGAGATATTGGTCGTAAAACCGAAGTAAAATTGGGACCACAAAGGTTGGTCGTAAAGCAGAAGTAACTTAACCTCTAATTTACGACCAAAAGAAAAAGTGGTCGTAAAGTAGAAGTTAGTTGACTACGGAGTTACGACCAAATATGTAGCTTCGCATTAACGACCAAATTACATGCACATGGTAGTTTATTCGAAGTAACATAGTTTTGTCGTAAATAGGGGGTAATATTCCCACCTACCATTTCGAAATTGCCTATAAATACAATCTCATCTTCCATTTTTTAGTTACACAGAAAAAAAAATAAACAAGATTGTCCAAAAATAAACGAAACAAGATAGAGTAAAAATGTCTCCAGATATTTATGAGCTTCGAAGTTGGATGTATACACATAAAGATTCTGAGGGAAGAGTGACATCGGAGTTCCTCAACGGGGCAGAAATATTCATTTACCAGGCCGGAAACACGTCTCTCACGAAGGAAACGGATAAAATGTTCTGTCCATGTGTTAAGTGCAAGAATACAAAATTCACTCTTAGTGAAACGGTTTGGAAGCATATAGTTAATAGAGGATTTACTCCACATTACTACATTTGGTTTCATCATAGAGAAGGTGATAGTATGAATGAAGTTAGTAGTAGTAATCAGTTTGAAAATATTCGTAATAGAGAACAACATTTACCTTCGGAGGATCAGGTGGTAGATCATGATAGGATGCATGAAATGGTTACTGATGCATTTCGTGAAACAAATCCAGTAATGCTGCAGAAGTAGAAAATGTAGAGGTGGGAGTAGAAAATGTAGAAGGACCTAACTTGGAAGCCAAAAGATGATGACGAGTAATAACATATATATATATATATATGTATTTTGTATTGTATTAATGTTTTTGAAGTTTTGTATAATTAATACTTTAGAGTTTCAGTATTTTTTAATATTAATTAAGAATTTAATTTCTGATATATACTTATGAAGTTTAAGGTTGAAGTTGGGGTTTGGGGTTTGGGGTTTGGGGTTTGGGGTATAGACAACTGTAGTCTCTTTTTGGTCGTAAAAGACATGTGGTCCCTTTTTGGTCGTAAAAGACATGTGGTCCTTTTTGGTCGTAAAACACTGGTGGTCCAGGCTGGTAGTAAATGTTGGTCCCTGTCTGGTCGTAAATGATTAGTGGTCCCTTTTTGGTCGTAAAACCACATGTGGTCCCTTTTTGGTCGTAAAAACACTGGTGGTCCCAGGCTGGTCGTAACAGTTGGTCCTTCCCTGGTCGTATATGACTAGTAGTCCCTTTTTGGTCGTAAAATTTCCCTATAAATATATACCAAGTCCCATTCGAAATTGGAAATGCAAAACACAAACAAATTAAAACATCTATTTCTTTAAACATCAAAACACAAAATTCTTTTAAATAACATATAGTTTAGTTTTTGCCTAAGAAATTTGTAAAAATATCTTAGACAAATGCTTCCAGTAGATTTGAAATATTTCTATCTGGAACATTTGCCTAAGGTATTTATACATTTTCTTAGGAATATTTTTTTTCATGACTTTTTTTTTTTGTGGTAAATGGGATGTAATGTTTGAATTTGACCTTCTTTTGTCGTAAAGTAGAAGTAAAACTTTGGTCCCGAAGTGGTCGTAAACCTCTGTTGATTCTTATTGGTCGTTAAGTTAAAGTAAATGTTGGACTCTAAGTGGTCGTAAATATATATAGAATCTAATTGGTCGTAATGTCGTCACTAGTGGATGCTGATTAGTCGTAAAAGGTGGTCCCTAATTGGTGGTAAATCCATTTTGGTCGTAATATGGAAGTAGTTTACGACCACATACGACCAAAGGTAAATCCCTATATAAACTCGTTGAGCAGAGCTCACTTGGTTGTTCACTATACTCTCTCACTAGCCACCACTTCCCTCTCTTCAGGTATTTTTTTTTTCGTTTAGTTTTAGTTTTTAGTTTAGGTGGTTAGTTTAGGTGGTTAGTTTAGGTGGTAATAGATTAGGATGAAAATGGTTTAGCACATGATTAGATTATTAATATTAGATAATTAGTATTTAATTACTTTTAAATTATTTTGGAATTAATTTATATTAGATAATATATTAGCACATGATTATGTTTTCTAATCATAATTAGATTATTTATATTAGATAATTTATATGGTTTGGAAATGGTTTAACACATTATTAGATTATTTATATTACATGCACGTGGTAGTTTATTCGAAGTAACATAGTTTTGGTCGTAAATATGGGTAATATTCCCCACCTACCAATTTCGAATTTACTATAAATACAATCTCATCTTCCATTTTTTAGTTACACAGAAAAAAAAATAAACAAGATTGTCAAAAATAAACGAAACAAGATAGAGTAAAAAATGTCTCGAGATATTTATGAGCTTCGAAGTTGGATGTATACACATAAAGATTCTGAGGGAAGAGTGACATCGAATTCCTCAACGGGGGCAGAAATATTCATGTACCAGGCGAACACGTCTCTCACGAAGGAAACGGGTAAAATGTTCTGTCCATGTGTTAAGTGCAAGAATACAAAATTCGCTCTTAGTGAAACGGTTTGGAAACATATAGTTAATAGAGGATTTACTCCACATTACTACATGGTTTCATCATGGAGAAGGTGATAGTATGAATGAAGCTAGTAGTAGTAATCAGTTGAAATATTCGTAATAGATCACAACATCTACCTTCGGAGGATCAGGTGGTAGATCATGATAGGATGCATGAAATGGTTACTGATGCATTTCGTGAAACAAATCCAGTAATTGCTGCAGAAAGTAGAAAATGTAGAGGTGGAGGTAGAAAATGTAGAAGGACCTAACTTGGAAGCCAAAAGATTTTATGACATGTTAGCCGCTTGCTAATCATCCATTTATGAGGTTGTAGAGATGGTCTTTCTAAGTTATCATTGGCAGCTAGGATGATGAATATCAAAACTGATATAATTTACCTGAAGTTTGTATGGATGCATGGGCGGAGTTGTTTAAAGAGTATTTGCCTGAAGATAATGTGAGTGCTGAATCTTATTATGAGATTCAAAAACTTGTCATAGTCTTGGTTTACCTTCAGAGATGATAGATGTCTGTATAGACAATCTGTATGATCTTCTGGAGGAAACATGCAGAGTGTTGGAGTGTCGATTTTGTAAGAAGCCACGATATAAACCACAAGGACGTGACGAACTAGTGGTACCGTACCAGCGGATGTGGTACTTACCTATTACGGATAGGCTGAAGAGATTATATCATCTGAAAAGACTGCGCAGCGATGAGATGGCATGCAGAACATACTCAGAAGGATGGCGAGATCAATCATCCCTCAGATGCAAAAGCGTGAAACACTTGAATTCGGTGCACAAGGATTTTGCAAGCAACATTCGCAATGTTTATCTTGGATATGCACAGATGGATTTAGTCCTTTTTAGAATGTCTGGAAGGCAATACTCACTTTGGCCAGTCATCTGACACCATACAACCTTCCACCAGAGATGTGTATGCAAAGGAATTCCTTTTCATGAGTATATTGATACCTGGGCCTAAGCATCCAAAGCGGTCCCTCGATGTTTTCTTACAACCTCTGATAGAAGAATTGAAAGAATTGTGGTCAACAGGGGTGGAAACATATGATTGTTCAACGAGAACCAACTTTACAATGCGAGCCGTTCTTCTGTGGACTATCAGTGACTTTCCAGCATATGGGATGCTATCAGGTTGGACTACGCATGGGAGACTGGCATGTCCTTATTGTATGGGAAGCACTAGCGCATTTCAACTGAGCATGGTAGGAAGACTTCTTGGTTTGATGAAATGGAAATTTCTCCCTCTTAGCCATCCGTATCGAAACAGAACGTTATTCAAGGCAAAAGTGTTGTACGGGACACCGCACCTCCTTATTTATCTGGAGAGGAAATTGAGAAAGATATCGATTACTATGGTGCACAAGAAAAAATCAAGAGAGGAGGTAATTGGCATACTCCTGCAAATAATGGCTGATGGTTACGGTACACAACATAACTGGCACAAGAAGAGTATATTCTGGGAATTTCCATACTGGAAGGATTTACTGTTGCGACAAATCTAGATGTGATGCATATAGAGAAGAACTTCTTTGAGAACATCATAAATACATTACTGAATGTACCCGGGAAGAACAAAAGATAACAAGAACTCGAGGTTGGATTTGCATGGGTTATGTTTGTAGGAGTGAGCTGCATATATAAAAGCGATGGGAAAATTCCAGTTCCCATTTTCAGATTGTCAGCAGAAGCGAAGGCGGCGTTGTTCAAGTGGGTGGCATCAGATGTGAAGTGTTCCGATGGATACGTGTCAAATCTATCTAGATGTGTTGAGCAGAGACAAAAGTTTTCTAGGATGAAGAGTCATGACTGTCATGCATTTATGCAACAACTTCTACCATTTGCCTTGTGCGGAGTTGCTTCCAAACAATGTTCACGAAGCACTTGCAGGTACTTTTTCATTTAAATATATAACAGATTTGCATGTCGGAGTATTATATCTTATTAATATGCAATTGGATTTACAGGTATTGGAGCTTTTTTAGGATCTCAGCTCACGTACATTAACTGAAGATATCATCAGTCAACTGATGATAATATCCCGATCTTGATGAGTAACTCTCTCACACCACAAATTTTAAATTACTCCTCACCACTTCGAACTATGGATCTAGTTACCAACTCACACACGACGCATTAACGCTACCTGACACACTCCGCTAATAAGAATTAATGTAATACTCTCCACTCGCATCTACCACCTGAAATAATATTTAGGAAAGCACGCGAAAACACAAGCGATGAGAACCATGATCTAGTAGCTCGGAGCTCACCGAGTAAACATCCAACCTGTATAGAACTATCCACTTCTACAAAAACTCCGTATACGAAAACCCCTATATTCACGATTATAGAGTTTATTCACAACTTACATATTGAAAAAGAGATGAATCCTGACATATCCTCTCTCCAAAAAATTGGACGTCTAGGTGGAAAACTAAAGAAGCTCGTGGGCGCTCACTCACGCATGAGATTAGCTCACACTAGATTATATACTTCTTAATTGCGCTGAGTCAATGAGAGAAAAGATATATAGAGAGGTCACCACTCTTCCTTACTCTCTTTGTGATTTACTCCTTTGCTCATATATCAATATAAGTACGTCAACGCATTCCTGATACTCGTGAAGGTGTAGCGCGCAGCGCTCCACACATGAGCTCACACTCATAGTCATTCATCACTGAGCTCTCCACAGAGAGAACGAGATATCACTGACTACAGCAGCTTTTATTGATGAGCTACTCGCTCACACGACACATTCACCTCAGAATATCATAACGCTCTCCTCTCGTTAATATATATTATACTCGTTTACATATCTCTCCACTCCTATAACTATAACCTAGATATACTCGATACGCGGCGCTACAGTGTGAAATACTCACTCACTACACGATCTACTCGAGTGTCAGCAGACGCGTCTACCTCATTATATATTAACAGTATATATGCATGCTAAGGACACATACTCACTCGCTCTCTCTAATATACACCTCTTAGCGACTCTCATAATACGCTAGATCTAGATGCTCGACATCGCGAGTACGAAATAATCACTCTCCTCGAACATATGGGAGCCGTACTCGTGCACACTAGTCATATTTCTACGGAATATATAATGTGCGTGGAGTGAATTATTTAACAGCCGTACAGCGGCTCCTCTCAGCTTCCGATTACGGTGAAGATGAGTCTGCTCTATTCCTACTGCAATATATCAGTGGAGATAAGTCTAGTGGCTCTCGTACCTGCCTTACATATAGACTTCACTGTCTCGTCGTGCTGGGTATCTGTGTGTGGAGCATGATATTAGAAAGTGTGTGCACTATATCTAAGCTCTCCACTGGAGCGGACAAGCTGTCCACACAATGGCTGGTCCTGCACACGTGACCCACTCTCACCACACCTCCTCTCTCTCGCACATAGCTCCATTAGAGCCTCCTCCGGTGCAATCCTAATGATCCTCGCACTATCGATCGCTCATATGCTTCACCAATAAGAGCTCTCACCACAATCGGAATCTACCGCGTGCTCACTCCGCTCAGGAGCTCACTAGGTGATACCGAGTGGGTGATGCTCATACTCCAAAAAAAGTCGAGCTCGGTCGCATGAATCACACACAGTACGAACTCGTCATGAAGCTGATGTGGTTACTGTTTGCATCCTCAGAACCTAGAATATTGAAGGATCTTCCAGATGATTTAGCGGATGAAGGCAGTGAAGGAGAATTTGAGAAAATGATGAAATTAGATGATGGTTCAGAAGATGATGACGAGTAATAACATATTATATAATATATATATATATATATTATATATGTATTTGTATTGTATTAATGTTTTTGAATTTTTTATAATTAATACTTTTAGTAGTTTTAGTATTTTAATATAATTTAAAAGAATTTCTAGATATATTGAGGTTAGAGTTTTAAAATGATTATACTTGAAGTTAAGGTTTGAAGTCTTGGGTTTGGGGTTTGGAGGTTTCGCGACAATAGGGGTATAGACGGACTGAGTTTCCCTTTTGGTCGTAACTATTGGTCCCTCTCTGGTCATAAAGATGT
>CAJHQP010002131.1:0-92778 GCA_905132765.1 Moricandia arvensis
TCCGCCATGGAAGGTAGAGGAGGAGCTGAGGTTAGCGGAGAATCGGATTTGCCAGACTGAAGAATCCGGCCAGCGGCTTCCCACCGGAAACCGTCGCCGCTTGAATCGGGTAACAGCTGCCACGTCGACATTTGCGGTTTTAGGTTTTGTGTCGATTCGTTTATCAGCTGAGGTAACGATTTTAGAAAGAGATTTGGGGGGAAATCATATTTTAACATGTCTGGCAAGGCGGGAAAGTATGAAAAGATTTGGGAGTCGAAGATATGAAAACGGAGGCGTTTGTACAATGGCGGCATTGTGACAGAGACGACACAGCGTTCAACGTGGAGACAAGTGAGCTGCACGGCGTTTTAGTGAGATTGAAACGACACGAATGCTAGTAAGTGGAAGTCTGTTGTTAGGGAAGTCGGGAAAGATAAAAAAAGTTGTGTCCTTTTATATATGGAGATTAACTTCATATAATCCTATACCCCATAAAAATGCTTATTTGTCCTTTTATTATTATCGAATTAATTTTTTTTTTAAATTGAAAAAGTGGTTAAAGACATATTGCCCTATGTAAATACTACATATTTACAAGATTCGACCTGAAAAATCCGACCCACCTAAACTTATCTGGATTCAATCCGGGTCGGACATTAACTCCTATCCAAAACGGTGCGTTTTGACTCTCCCTCTCATTTTCTCGTGTCGAGTCTCCCCGAGTCTGTCTCTCCTTCATCTCTTTCTTTCTCTCGTCTGCAACAGTTCCAAAAATGGGCGACATAACCCTAAATCGAAATCAACTTCCTTTCTTCTTCTTCCCGTGTAATAATCTATCGGCCATCTCCCGAATCGATATCATTTATATTGGTAAGTAATTTACTCTCATTGATATCGTTTTATTTTGTAATTAGGTTTGATAAAAATTGGGGAAACTTGTAAATTGGAGGAAAGTGTATGTAGTAAGTGATTTGTTCTATGAAATTGGGGGAAAACATGGTGAAATCTTAGACTTGGTGATACGCCCTAAGATAGGATCACTCGACCGGATTGGATTGATATGAACTCCGGATGGAGAACTGATGGATTGAAGGGTCGCACGAAGGTTGCGGAAGGCCTCCGATATTCCCGACTTCAGTTGGCGCTTGATATGACTCACAAGTCCACCAAAGGAAGTTCCTCTCGTCGTCGCTTGATATGACTCACAAGTCCAACGATGTTGAGGTTTTGTTAACTTGGATATGACTCACCAAGAAACAAGAAGAGTTCTTCAAAGAACCAAGAGTTTAACTCAAAACTAAGATGATAATCGAATGGTTTATTGCTGAAATGAGATTACATATTTATAGTAGCAAAAGGTATGTGAAAGGACTTAGAGTTTTGTGGAAAAAGATGAAAAATAGTCAAAATAACTCTTCGGTTCTTGATCTGGTTGAATGACCCTTGGTGTACTTGTCCAGGTTCGTCTGTATCTAGTCTGGTCAACAGATGACCCTTCGGCTACTGTCCAGGTTCGTTTGTACCCAGTGGGTGTACCGCGGTAAGGAGCAGGACGTACTGTGGTGTGTCCGTGTGGGTGATTGATGAACTTTCGTGAACGGATGACCACTTTAGACGAACCAAATCTTCAGAGAGCTTAAGTATCCTTGCTTTAGAGAGATTAGAAGGATCGATCATCGTGAAATCTTCAATCTGGTCGGAAAAGTCATGTTCATGTCCTTCGGGCCATGCGGTACGTACCAAACGGGTCAGAAGCGAAGTGTTGTGTCCTAACTCCGGTTCCACTCGTTGATCTTGAGTTCTGGCTTGACTATTGGTCCTAGAATGTCGAATGGGTCGGGAAAGACTTGCTGTGGTACAGTCCATTCGTTCATTAGGTCGTGATTCCAGCCTTAGGTCATTTCCGGATGTACGCGGGTCGATTCTGTACACGGCACTGTTCGTTGATCTGGTACGGTCGGATGGGCGAACCTCTGTTGGACTGATCTGCTCATCCTGATCACCATGATGGGCTGGTTCCTTGTACTGGGGTGCATCACTTGGTATATGATATGATAGAAAGGTATTTTGAGGAGTTTGGACTCCTATTTTGGACGAAAGTGTTGCAATTTTTGTAGGGTTTTGACCGAATAAGTTGAATCCAATGGGTAAAATTCCTTGTTAAGAACCGAAACTATAAATTAGGGAGAAAATGTATATGAATCGGGTATATATTCAATAGGACACTATGTTTAATTTTTAGGTTATGGTGAAGTGATTGATTATCGAATATCACAATGATTTAGAGTTATTGTTGTTGTGATTGAATGTTTGATATGTGAAAGCGAATTGGTGATTGAAGAAAATGTGTGGAAAGTTAAGATTTGTGTGAAGAAAGAAAATTAAGTTTAAAAATGAATTGTGTTGTAGATAAAACTTTATTGATGTTCTGTTGTTGTTTTGAGGTTTGAATTTAGAGTGATTGAGTGTTGTAATGTCTTTAACAAGAAATTTATGAAGGGAAATGAAAAGGGCTCCAAGCAAAAGGGAGTCGCCAATGAAAGGCGTCGTCAATCTCTTAGACCAGAAAATTGATGTCAAATGCAAAAAAGACGGTTGATAAGACCAATAAAAAGAGTAAGAAGAGGGCGCCTTTGAGAGAGCCAGTGAGAGAAACGAGTGTAGAAACGCTCTCAGATTCAGATGGATCCGAATGAGAGGTATATATTGCATTTGTGGTTATTATTATTAAAAAATGCTTACTAGTAAGTAGTAGTATTACTAGTATTACTTATACTACTGAAATTACTAATAGGTATATATATGTATTACTAGCCTACTAGCATTACTACGACTACTAGAATTACTAATACGATATATGTATTACTAGCATTACTAAGACTACTAGGAATACTAACATTACTAAGAATACTAGCATTACTAAGACTACTAGTATTTGTAAGAATACTAGCATTACTAACATGTGTATATATGTATTTTGATTGCAGGAAATGCAACCGATGCAACCCCTTGAATTCTACTTCAAAAGCAGTGAGTTCCCGAAGACTTGCAAGATTCAAACGAAGTGCTTTGTGACCAAGACCGTAGAACTCATCAAGGATAAGCCTGAGGCTCAATGGTTCACAAGCCATCCTCATTTTCGACATGTCTTCCACATGCGAGACGAACCAAACTTGAAGCTCCAAGGGATGTGGATGTTACTGCTGCGCACCATTTGCATTCCAGAAGATGATGTGGCATGGTTTGCGGTTAATGGTGTACCCATCCGCTATTCTATGAGGGAGCATGCCCTCATCTCAGGGTTAGACTGCCGTGATTATCCACTGAACTATGAGAAGATGGGGAATTATAAGTTTGTGGATTATTACTTCCATGACAGAAAGAAGATCACCATCACTGATGTGCAGCAGAAGATGTTGTCTATGCCGCCCTGTCCAGATAAATTGAAGATGACTGTCTTGTTTTTCCTTGGTCGGGTTATCAGAGGAAAACCGAAGGATTCTGGATCTTTAGACCTCTTCATATTAAGGATGGTGGATGATTTGGAAGCTTGCAGATCGTTTCCCTGGGGTCGACTAACATTTGAGGATGCCATTAAAGGGATTAAACACATGATGAACCATTTGAAGGGTGAAGTGAATGACATATGTAGCTTTCCTGGTTTCATAATCCCTTTAGAGGTAAAAGATATATTTAGTAAATTTTTAATTTTTATATAATTGAAATCTGACACTGTGACATTGTATGTACTAGGTTTTGGCGTTTGAGTCTATTCTGGATATGGGAAAGAGTTTAGAATTTATTCTGACGATTCTAGTGAAGATTGTCCAACGATGTGTAATAGCAGGTTCACAAAGTGTAGTCTGAAGGGTTATCCTTTGGAAGACATATATGATGCACTTGGAGAAACTAAGGTACATGTAGTTAGTTATAGTAGAAGCTATTAGAACAAAAAATTAACTGATTTAACTTATTGTTTTATTTTCAGGTTATTAACAGTGTCTTGGTTCCAACTATTGGTGAGGAAATAATGATGCCCCATCTCATTGATGAGGAGCGAGAGTATGATCGTCATGGCAGCCCCAATGATACTTGGAACTACTGGTTAACTGTGAAGCAGAAGACTATTTGGTGGAAAGAGCTTTATGAGTTAGATCAAGTTGCACGAGTGTTTCCAAAAAAAACTGTGAAAAAAAAGAAAGTGACGTTTGCAGAAGGATCATCCTCTAATGCTGGTTTAGATTCGAGCTTGCGAGGTCTGGAAGAGAGAATTTTGGAGTTCATGGAAGAAGGATTTGTTGGGCTTAACTTATCGGTGGAGACAAAGCTGGAGTCTATTGACTCAAGGATGGGTGATATTGAAAAAAACCAGCGAGTTTTGAGAAAAAGCTAAAAAATAGAAGAAAGGGTAACTTCTATTGAGAGGAATGTGGAGCAGAATCATGGTGAAGACATGAATTTTCGACAGTGGGGTCATATGGGGATGGACTATGATTCATATGAAGCAAAGGAGAAAGATAATGTTGAGCAAGAGGCTGGAAAAGAAAAGGAAAACAATAGGAGTGAAAAAAAGAGAAGGAAAACAGTAAGAGTGAAAAAGAGAAGGAAAACAGTGACAATGGTCAGCAAGAGAGTGAAAAAGAGAAGGAAAACAATGAGAGTGAGCAGAAAGATGGTGAAAAAGAGACGGATAGTGAGAGTAATCCTGATAAGGGAGAAGACATGTTGAGCCAAGTGAAGGAGAGAAGTAAAGCACATGTTAATGCATTGTGAAACGAAATTCTTGGTGAAGAAGGTGAAGAAAAAGAGGCTGAAACAAGTGAGGAAGAAAAGGAGAACAGTAAGGAAGATGAGAAAGATAAAGAAAAAGTGGTGGAATCTGAGACTGAAGAGGAAGATGATCAAGAAGAGGTTGAAGGGAAAGAGGATGAAGAAGTTGAATAAGAAGAGAAAAAGGATGAAGAAGAGGAAAAGGGTGAAGAAGTTGATGAAGAAGAGGAAAAAGGTGAAGAAGAGGAAAAGGATGAAGAAGAAGTTGAACAAGAAGTTGAGGCAGAGATTAATGAGCCTCGGGTTGAGGCAGACATTAATGAGCCTCGGGTTGAGGCAGAGATTAATGAGCCTCGGGTTGAGGCAGAGATTAATGAGCCTCGGGTTGAGGCAGAGATTAATGAGCCTCCCACACCACCACGTGGGAATCAGACTAAGGAAACTCCCACACCACCACGTGGGAATCAGACTGAGGAAACTCCCACACCACCACGTGGGAATCAGATTGAGGAAACTCCCACACCACCACGTGGGAATCAGACTGAGGAAACTCCCACACCACCACGTGGTAGGACTAAGGCAATGGCTACGAGAAGACGAGTCATCACACCACCACGTGAAATGTTTAAGGGAATGGCTGCGAAAAAAATTGTGGAGGAAGAACCTGGAAAAAGTGAGGAAGCAGAGAAAGATGTAGAGGCAGAGGAAAAATCCAGTGAGAAAGTTGTGGAAGAAGAGAACACCAGTGAGAAAGCTCAGAAACATGTTGAGGAACAGCCTGGGAAAGCTGTTGAGGAATATACTGAGGAAGAAAAACAAAGGTGGATCATGGTCGTTTACAAGGAACCAACGAGTCCTTGGATCATGCATAGGTGCAAGGAGAAGACAATGATGTATGGAAAACCGAAAGGCAGGCCAAGGAAGAAGAAGAAGAAGAAGATTTGGTAGTAGAACCAATGATTTTACACCACTCTTATCGTTAAAGAAGACATTTACATAAACAACTTACCAGAAATACGTATTTTGTTAAATTCTCTTTACTATTACCTAACCATTCACACACTAACAATGAAAGTTAAGGAAGTTTTTTGGGAAATCGATAAGATTTTCTTAAACTTTTGAAAATAATCATCAAAATAGTCTATTTTATATATTTATTATATACATAGCCTATGAATTGAAAATAATTATCGAAATTAGTCTAAATTAACATCATAAACAATTTATCTAGTAACATATATCGGTTTTGAATTGCACATAGTAAAACTAGGAAAATTTAGTAGTCTAAATTGCACATAATAATCCTAGTAATATCAAGTAGTCCAAATTGCACATAATAATACCAGTTAAACCTAGTAGTCACAATTACATATAATAAAATCAGTAAAACCTAGTAGTCCAAATTGCACATAATAATCCTAGTAAAACCGAGTAGTCCAAACTGAATAAATCCTAGATAGTACCCGAACCACTTCCACATTCAAAATATGATGACATACCTCCTCCTCTGGCTCTGCATGTGCCTCTAGAACTCCCTCTAGATCCCCCTTTGCCTCTTTTTCCTCTTCCACGGGATTCTCCTACTGATGGAAATCATATTTGTTGTGGTTTTCCTTTCCTCTTTTCAAAATCTGGAGGAAGTATTTTCTTTGCTCTAACATCTTCTGGTATAACCCAATCGGACATATGAGGAACATGATAAATTGTCCCGTGATAAGCCAAAGCTCATTGCTCTACTAAATAGTATTTTGAACAATACTCAGACAGATGGAGTTCCCTTCCAGCTGCCTTAGTCATGAATGTGGCAACAACTACTCCATACACACAAGGGTATTTGTCTTTATCAAATTGCTCACAGCTGCAAGTTTTCATAGCCATATCAACGGTATAAACTTTCCCGTCAGAACCATGCACATTATACTCAAGATGGAAGTTGTTTAACTCTTCAACCGTGAGAAACCCTGCTTCAATACATCTTTTAGACATTTCAGTTTCCACAATAGGCACAAGCTTCAATGTGTATGGTATCTCAGCTGCCTTCTTCCTATACTTGTTAAACCATTCAGCCATTTTTGAAATGATTACATCAAACATGGGTAGTAAGGTATACTTTCTCGCATCCTTAATGACACCATTAAAAGATTCTACTGAATTGGTGGTGTCAACATTGTACATATCTCCTTCAAAGTAACATCTAGCCCATTTCTTCTCTTCAACATTTTTGTCAAGATACACTGCTGCACTAGGATACTTCCTGCGAAAAGTATGGTAAAGGTACTTGAACTCCGCCACTGTATAAGCGTGTGTGCATTCTCTAAATTTGAATGCACAAGTATCTTTGTTGTTATGGACGTAACCTTTAACATTCTGAGACAAATGTCATATACAATACCCATGTTCGGCCTCAGGGAACACTAGGCGTACTGACTTGATCAAGCTTTTGTTTCTATCTAAAAGAAACACCAATCCCGGGACATCGGATACACTATTTTCAACTGTTCCATAAACCATATCCAGCTTTCATCATTCTCACCATCTGCTACACCAAACGCAATTGGGTAGTGGTGATGATCGAGATCCTGAGCAGTCGCAACAAGGAGAACTCCACCATAAACATTCTTGAGGTGTGTTGCATCCACAATGAGGACTTTCCTCATCGCACGAAACCCTTCTATGCTAGCTCCTAGGGCAAAGAACATGTAGTTAAATTTTTGGGCCTCATCCACTTCCACACGAGCTCTTGTGCCAATATTTGTTTGCTCCAGCATGTGCATAACTGTATAATAATGTAAAACTCTCTTCTAGACTTCCTCGCACCTCATTAGCAACTTCTCTTTTTCCTCTCCATGCCGAGGTGTATGATACTTTCACACCAACCTTGCGATGAACCAAATCAATCAGAACTTTTGGAACTGGTGTCTCAAATGTACCAGGATAATCTTGAGCCAAAACGGATGTAACGATTTGTGGTGTGCCTTTCCTTCTATCACGCAGTGTTCTTGTAGTAACAACAGAACATGTATGCTTCTTGATGTAACTTCTAACCATCCAAAGATCTGAATTCTGTAACTTTGCAACTCGCACAAACCACTTGCAACCTTCTTTGGCTCCTCGGCATTTAATCACAAATCTCTTAGTATCTGACTTAATTATATCAAACTCAAAACAGTTCTGATGTGAAGCCATCTGAATATGAAATTTTGTTGCCTCCTTGGTAGTAAATTCTTGACCTAAAACCAAATCCATACCATCATCCCGTGGTTGATAGTCAACAGGTGGTGCTACTTCTATATCTTCAAACACATGCTCATCTCTTTCGGTGACATTCTCATGCCTCTCAATGTCTTCGTGAAAAGTGAGCACACCACCAATAACTTCATTATCAGTTACATCATTCTCAGTGCCATCTTCATCACCAGCCTCTCTATCAGGCAATGTTCTTGTAACAACAGAACATATATGTTGGTTGATGTAACTTTTAACCGTCCAAATATCGGAACTCTTTAACATTGCAACTCGGACAAACCACTTGCAGCCATCTTCGGCTCCTCGGCATTTAACTACATATCTCTTGGTATCCGACTTCACTATATCAAATTCAAAACATTTCTGATATGAAGCCGTCTGGATAAGAACTTTTGCTGCCTCCTTGGTTATAAATTCTTGACCTATAACCAAATCCATACCATCATTTCGTGGCTAATTGACACCATCATGCATCTCAATGTCTTCGTTAAAACTGAGCACACCACCAGTACCATCTTCATCACCAGCCTCTATAGTCTCTCTACCGGGTAGACCAACATGGACATCCGTTTCATCATTCTCAGTACCATCTTCATCACCAGCCTCTATGGGCTCTCTATCAGATAGACCGACATAGACATCATCATTTTCATCATCTTCTACTGAAATTTTCACTTCTTCTTTGATGAACTCCACATGTAGAACACTTCTACACTTCTCATGATTTACTTGCAGTAGATAACCAAAAATGTCTTCATCATTCCAGATGTATGATGGCTTGTACGAATACAATACCATTGGAAAGTAACTAATCTTCACTTCCACCTTAGATTCATCTACCTTTATCTTTCTGCAAATACTCTCAAACAAACCAGAGTAAGTGATCTCCTCCACTGATTTCTTCAACACAATTATGTGAATTTCATCTTCTCCTTCACCATCTCCAGAGATCCATTTTATTTCAGCCCCATCCTTCATATAATATCCCCCATATTAAAAATGATTGTACAATGCAGATTTTGCATTTTCCTGAAAAATGGTAAATCATTAGAATTATCAATATTCAGATGATTAGAATTAATTCTCACACAGTACCATTACATAGTAATACCAGTAAGAATTGTAAATATAATAATACGAGTCTGAATTGCAATTATAGTAATACTAGTAATACTAGTGAGAATTATAAATGTAGAAATTCTAGTAATACCAGTAATTCCAGTTTTATGTTTTGCCTAGTAAAACCAGTTATCTTAGTAATACCCAGAATTTGCCATTACGCTAATTAATCCGCTTTTAGGACGACATTGCTAGGATTTTACATTACCCATGATGTATAATTCATTTTAAATGAAATTACACACAGAAAATCATCAAAACGCCTCAAACGGACATAAAATATACCCAAAAACTATAAACACACTTTTCAAAATCGTTTTCAATCTCTCATTCATTGGATCTTCTTTTTTTCTTACACTAGCTGAGATATACAATTGTTTTTAATAATATTTCAGCAAAAAATTCTTCAAAAACAGACATAAAATTGATCCGTAATACATAAACACAATTTTAAAATTCGTTTCTAATCTCTTAAATTATCATCAAATAGTACATTTATTCCATTACTCATGATATACACGACATTTAAAAGTGATTTCACAAAAAAATCATCGAAAACGACCAACATTTACCTGTTTTCGAAGCTTAAAATTCGGCCATGGAGGTTTAAGAAAAAAGGTACGAGGAAGAAGAGGAGAAGAAGAGGAGAGAAGAAGAGATGTGAGCCAACATGATTTTTGATTGGTTAAGGTTGTTTGTGGGCCAAGATTGTTGTTGAATTATGGTTGAATTATTTAATTGAAGAAGTAAATGAAAGGGAGGCTACTTTGGGGAGTGCAAGAATAAAAGGGTAATGAGAATTGAGAATGGGTAGTGAGAATAAGTTTAGGGGGTATGGGTCATATGGAGTTAATCTCCTTTATATATAGACCAGGTCATTGTAGGACCCATAACAAAGCCTAGGCAAAGTGCAACATTCCCGTTCTGCAAACCTATCTAGGCGACCTAAAGATGTAAACTAGTGTGATCACTTGGACCGAAGATTAAGAAAGTATGGGAACGTTTTTGAGTTCTGAATGGGTCATGAGTGGCATGACCAGGATTAATGGAGCATCTGAGCTCCATCATGATAGTAGGACAAGTTGGACAGTTATTCAGACAAGATGGTTGGGCTTATTGTTCGGATCAGTTAGTCTCGGTGCATGGAGTGACTAATGGGCATTTTGGTGGGAACGATTACTAAGCTAAACGTGTACTAATAAGCCAAGGAGAATGGTGAGAAAAAAATATATGACCGTTACTGGATTAGTTGTTGATCAGTTACCAGAGCGGTTGGTAAGCAGTTTCTATAGTGCTTACCAGAGCAGTTCTAGAACGGTTACAGATGTCTTAACTAATACGGATAGTTACAGAATTGATTAAAGTTAACTGCAGAGTGAGCAGTTAGTAACCTACGTGGGTGGGAACAATTCAGGAGCAGTTACTGAATGGAGTAATTGATAATGGGTGGTTACAAGCGGTTATTATGTCTAAATGCTAAAGGATGGATCGCAAGCGATGAACTAAGAACTTGGTGGTTATGGTTGATCGTCGAGAACGATCGCAAGTCATGTACACATGGATTTTGAAAGAAAAAAAAAGAGAGACATAGAGAGAATGAAATGAAGAATTGAGAATCAATCGAGAAAGAGAGATATAACCGATCAAGAGGAATGATCGACAACCGCATGTCTAGGTCTAAGTCACATACTGGTATGTGTGGATTGAGCGATCGCTTAGGCCTGAAAAAACTAGGCAATCAACAGTTACAATCGATGGAGATTGAGCGAATGACGTGGAAAGAGTGTATCAATATGTGTATGTGGGAAACTGAAATGATTTCTAAATGCTAAAGGATGGATCGCAAGCGATGAACTAAGAATTTGGCGGTTATGGATGACCGTTGAGAACAATCACAAGTCATGTACCCAGACTAGACGAGTTGCAAGGGAAAGCGAATAATTTGGGTTCTAGCGGGTGAAGCGCTAAGATTGTGAGGGATTAATCGAAGAACCTATTATTTGAGACGTTAGTGACTGAGTCGAGTCTATACATGTGACATCTGGCAGTTTTTGTGAGTGGGGTGTACGAGGTGATAGAATCATGAATGAAGAATTGGATGGTTGGCAGTTAACATGATTATAACTGAACACGAGCCGGAGAATGTTGTGTTGGGGTTGCGTAGATCAGGTTATGGGAGGATGGCTCTGATCATGACAGTCGATCGATAGTGAAAAGACTGATAGTCGGGTATGGATCACTGAAAAACGTTGGGCAGTTGGTGGCCAAACAAGTCGTAATTAGTTGGATTACAGAGTAAGCAATGATGGACCTAATGGTGTTTTGTGTGGAGCCCAAGGCAGAGAGATGGATCCAAGTGATGTCTGACATAATGTATGATTGTTCTTGGTCTAAGGTATGGGCCGACGGGTCACTGCACTGTTAGTACTAAAGATGTAGTTTGGTTGTAAGGCGACTGATGCACTGGATGGCAGTTGGGCAAGTGTTGATGGTACGCAAAGGTTGTGATGAGTCATTATCCGATTAAGGGCCGTTGGGCCGAGTGTTGTTCTGGCTGATCACAAGTTGATTAGTAATTGACTGAGGAGCGACTAGTGTAATTAAGTGACTAAGAAATACCAAACTGAACTAGGTAATTATTCTAAACACTATTGAATAAAAACATTTTACACATGAACTAAACAAATACTAAACTTAATCTGAACTGATATATTTGGATTCAAATATATATATTTTTAATTTCAATTATACATTAAAGAGTAAATAACTTTTAGACTAAAATATTATTTGTTATACTTAAAAAACTAAACAAGAGCTTTTAAGTCAAACCAAGTTTCATCAAAATTGTTGGGGATATTTAATCTAGAAAACAATTATTTTGTCTAAAGAACGACGCGGACCTTCTTCTCCAACCAATCATCATCCAGCTTCTGGGTTGTGATTTTCCCTGCCACCAGGCAAAACAACGTGCAAATAAAGAAAGATCTTTCCATATTTCATAATATGGAATGATCTAACATATATTGCAACCATAACTACTTGGGGCTCATAGACCCTAGAATACATGATTATCAATTATCCACTTTCGACATATAAGAATGTAGTTAGAACTAGGATTTATATATCAATACATTGTACTCGTGCTCCATTGATAAAACAAAAACACGACATTTGATATATTATTCCTATTTTATTTCTGGTTTTTGTAGTATAATGAAGAATTTTGTTTTATTTTATCCTAACAGTTTTGCTGCTAGAAGGAGGAAATGACGATGACCAGAAGTTAATGCGAGCAATCCTTGGCCGCCACAATCAAAATCGGCTTACGAGCCCAAATAGACACCTTACATAGGCAAGCTATACCAACGCTATTGCATACAAATTTTGTCTTTAGGTATGCGAAATATATTTTGTAAAAAGAAATCCTTGATGAATTTTCGTGGAGTTTTACACAAAATATGTTAATGTCTCAACATGTTCGGCTTGGTTCTTTGGACGACCCATCCTATCATACTTTGGCAGTTATCGTTGTTGATCTCCATGAAGTGGATTTTGCCCAAAACAGCTCCTTGGCCATTAAATTTATGCATGATGACGAAAAGATAAATATAGTCGTTGAGAAGAACTAAACAATCTAATTCAATGAAACAAGCGTATCAATAAACCAAAAAATGAATGATAGAAATTGGAATTTTAAGAAAATATAATAATCATCAGGATAGATATACATATTATTTTTATAAACATTTATCATTTTCAAATAATGAAGATTTTTAATAATTAATCTTCAATTTTTAAATAATACACATAATTTTTTAATCACCTCCTAGAAAATTTAATATATTGTACAAAAATACTAAATATCTTGCATATTGATCAGAATTTTATTAAATATATTTACAATTAGATAGAAAATTTAATTAAACTACCTCATTTTTGTGTAATTTGAACAAAAAACAGTTGTGGTACATTAGAAAATTGACGCAGTCCAAAATAGCTAAAGAGAATATTAAAACCAATAATTTGTACACCTAGAAATACATGTTTAATTAAGATAAAAGCATAAAATTAAAACATTTTTATATAGTTTTATACACATAAATTATAAACTACCTAAAATTTCTAAACAACTGAAAACAAAAGATCACATGATTTATTTATTTTGTAAATATACATATTCATGCATGAGTTTCAAAATATTGTTTATTATGTATGCCAATGCAGCCATTAACACTTTTTATTTCTTATGTTATTCTAAAACATCATATATCAAGTTGTACATAATTTATAAAAGATATTTACAAATATACAAATAATTAAAGTAAATACAATTAACTAAATTAATGTAATTTTATTATAATTAGAACGAAAAGATTCAGTTTGCATCGTACACATCCAAAAATGAATAACTTAATCAATTCAAATTATTATAAAGAGTTTTTCTAATATGACTCAAAATTTTAAGTTGAGCCTTAAACTAACCCTTTTTTTTTTGAAATCTCATTTGTTTTATTCGTCCTGGAAGTTCGAGTTATTCACGAAAATGTCATTATTATTATTTAGTTTTTGAAAATGAGTGTTTTACTCTAATATATTCATCTTCACCAAGTATTTACAATATTGTCATTGTCATCAATACAACATCCACCATGATGAACCAATTTGAAACACTTCTTAAACATTCAGTAAGCTTTATACTACCTTGTATTGAATCATATCTCTTATTTATTACCGTCTTTACTTTCTCAACTTCAAGTGAGAGTATGAATTCTAAAAAAAACTTTTTTTGTTGGATCTTGACATCATTTATTCCACAATCATATCTACAACCACTTTTATGTTCAATTTCTTGACCAATCCTACTTGTGTGGTTAGTATAACATGTCATATTATTTTCAAGAGAATGGATCTAATCAACTAGACGTGATTTATCATCTTACATCAATAGCTCATTGTTTTTCTTAGTTTCAGAGAGACAATATATAGTTATAAACTTCTTTAGTCTCATTTCTCAAGCATGTGTCTGCTGGACAACATTATTTGTGTAAAAATATGTATTCTTTAATATCTTTGGATCATTGATATTCTCTTTAAAAATATTTTACTTTTAAACTTAACATCCAACATAGTTAAACTTTATTTACAGACTCAAGGTTTTGTAATCTTTAAATGTAAAATATATAATGAGCTTTAGGTAATCACATTTATGTGATCATACTTTTTTGGATTGTTTTCTAAAACTTATAGATCTTTTACGGTCAAACCTAAATTTAAAATTTTCATATACATTGATAATAAAATATAGCATATATATAATATCAAATTATATAAAACAAAGCAAAACATTACCATTAACATTTTACTATGAATGATAAATACTCATATACTTTCATCACATTCATTAATTCTTACTATCATACTATTAATCATCTTTCTAGCGACTAATTTTTAATCAGTTCTTGAAACAAAAATTAAATGACATGTGTAAGTTCTTTTATCTAACTAAACCAATGTTTTATCTCAGGAAGAAGAGAATGAAGGCATGAAAATTCGATTGACCATATAAGGCATGAAAAAATGATAAAATTTATCTCAAGAAGAAGAGAATGAAGTGGAGATTGGAGACCTCACAACAAGATGGCCAAAGTACTTTGCAAAACTCTGGTCTTGTATATTAGTATAGTTAATCCTGAAACTCCAAAAATTTGCTCATGAATTATGGACATATATTAGTAACATCAATATATAATCAAAAGATTTGTAAATTACAAATAATTTTCTAAGCCTATAAATTTTAAGGAGATATGAAAATATCATAATTCATAAAAGTAGTTTTTGGTGATACCATTAAACCGTAAATCTTATTAAGCAAAAGGTGATTCATCAAATCAATGTTCTAAATAAGTACACTAAAGTGATACGTAGATAAACAATAAAATATGTAACCATGTCATATCTGATACATATATTATAAATCATTAAGAGTTATTAATTCATCTAATTATCTATTAGACAAGCAATGATGGTGAATATATTATCAAATTCTTTTAGAGCTGGCGATTTAAAACCAAACTATAAAATTAAAACCAAACAATAAAACCAACCGGACATATATGTTTTAAAACCAAACTATAAAACCAACGAAAATTATATGTCAAATTTTATTAGCGATTCTCCGTTACTCAAAGCATGCGTCCATATAAACCCAAGATAATTTAGCATGATAATTTTGATCAAACGCATTAAATCAAACATGCTCATTGGTGGCCTATATGAGCATGAGCATCGTTCAATAATAAAGATACAAGCAAATATATAACACAAGTTGTAAAGGTGCTTTCAGTTTGAGAATTTACTGAACAAAACTATTAAACAAAATAATTTATGCATGCACATAATCGGACAGATCAATATCATTGTCTAGCATATTATTAATATACTTGACACACACCTAGGATGCTTCTTTGGTTGATGGGAAGATAGATCCTTGCAGGAACGAATCAGAGACTCAAATTCTTCAAGGTTTGTGGAATGAATGGTGACACAAGAGGGATGGATGATATCTTGATACTCCTAGATGACTAAATCGGATGTGACACACCAACTTAGACACCCTTAGACTCTGGATATTACACACCAGAAACACCTTAACTCGCCAACTAGAGAGAGAGAGAAATAGGGTTTTTGATAAAAGACTGCTTGAGTACAATAGGGTTTGCGGAAACCCTTAAATAAAAGAAACCAAAGAACAAGCTCTAGGGTTTCGAAAATATAACTTAAAACTATAGTCTAAGAAATAACATAAGATAAAATTGATAGTCTTCTAGTAGTCTTGGGCCGAGATAGGACCTAGGTGATTTGTAAGACAAGTCGTGGCCTCGTTAAAAACCTTCCTCCGGAAAACCTCGTGGGACAAAACTAAAAGCAAGGAAAAGAGCACACACCAAATGTCTTGCCTAAACAATAGCTCAGCTTGATGTAGAGATAGCTTGAATGGTGATCAAGATATCTCGGACCATCAAACCTTGTCCAAGACTTTCTTCTTGTTGTAGATGTGAAGTGAGTAATCCTACAACAGTCTCCTTGAGTTTCTCGGCTCTGGAACGGGTCATGGGACCTTCTGGAATGGTCAAAGCATCCTCACCAGGCTGTTGGTGCATTGTGGCATCATGTGGCTCGTCTAAGATCTCTTTACCCTCTTTGGTAAGCTGGTCCATGATCACATCAATACTGATGAATACCAACCCAAAGAATAAATCATGAATCTTTCGATGAAGAGACCGGTTGTCCAGTATATCCACATGAGAGCTCCCAAAAAATCCTTGAGGCGCTAGAGTCTCCGATTTCACTCATCGTTCTTCGATGTTGGTGTTGATCTCTGGTTCGTTTCAATCAAGTTCTGTGTTTCATACGAATCAGGCGGATTCATAATGAGTCGACTATATCAAGGATTCTACCTTTCTATTCGAACGGCGTATCAATGCTTTCGAACGGCGTAGGGTTACATCGTGCTCTGGCTCGTACAGATCTTAACATGTAGATTGGAGACTGGCGATCTGCAAGTAGAGAGGCTAGGGATAACAATTTCTTCAAACTGTGATCCCCTCGTTGCGACATCAAAGTGATCTTTGTCACTAGCTGTGTTGGACCTGGTTTATTCTTCTCGACGTGAGGTGTGGGCTTTGGAGGACGATCAGACGATTTACCAATAAGCGAAGGAGTAGTTCTCCAATTACTGTTCCTTGATGAGTGAGAGGATGACAAAGCATGGTATAAGTTTCGTTTGAGTGAGGAATTGATATTGAACGTCTTTAGCCTCGTGATCAGTGGGTCTGTGTTGTGTAGCGGGGCTGTGGTCGTGTGATTGGTGGTGGGCTGTTTGGTGTTTACGGATTTGTTTAGTGTGGTTGTTTGATTGTCGACCGAAGTGGAAAACACGTGCTTCTCGTTCTTATAACGGGTGAACAAAATCAATTTCTTGTGGAGTATTGGTCATTCCCATAAGGAATTCGACATCACTATCCATCGTGTGTGGTGTTTTGGTCTTTGTAAGGTGTGTTGGTTTTGGATATTGATTATATCTACTGGTATAACAAGCCAAGTGTCATTCTCATAAGGAATTGAATATCATTGTCATCAACATGGATAATTTCCGGTCTGCTCTTATGGCAGATACAAAGGGAAAGATGATTATTATTGATGACGATGACGAACCGATTCAGCTAACTGATCAAGACGACTCCCATATCATTAAGGATTATCGTTGTTCTCTGGTCGGAAAGATTTTAAATCCAAAGAAACGAAAAGTGGAGAAGCTTATTAATACATTGATTTCGCAATGGGAGATGCAAGATAAAGTCACTGCAAATGATTTTCGAAATAGGAAGTTTCTTTTCAACTTCTCCACTGAAGAAGACATGAAATCGATCTTATGCCAAGGATATTTTCAATATAATTTTTGTATGTTTGTGCTGGTTCGATAGGAACCAGTAGTACATGATGATTACTCATGAATCATCCCATTTTGGGTGGAGATAACAAGCATTCCACTACACCTCCTCTGGACAATATGCAATCTGAGGAACATTGAAGGCAGATTGGGACGAATTGATACGGTAGACATGTCTGCGGGAAGGATGTTAATAAATGTGGATTCAAGGAAACCACTGAAGTTTAATAGAAGATTATTTCTCTTGAGGGAGATGATCTGTTTATCCAAATCAAGTATGACAAACTCTTCAAGCATTGTTCATCATGCGGGATAATGACTCATGAAGAATCATATTTCCTATGAAAGAACCTGGGATGGGAAATCCAAGAAGCAGGCCAGGAGTGTTCTCTCGTGTGCAACTGTTGGTTTCAGACCATTCTCGACAGCCTTTGCTGCGAGACCAGATACAAAATGAGATTGCAGAGAGGGATCAGAGAGTCTACATGAAGAATTCAGTCAATCATTTGCCTACAGAGGGGTTCAGACGTGTAGCAAAGTTTGAGTATGGTCGAAGGGATCCCTATTCTGAGAAGCATGCTGAAAAGTTGGGTAGAAGAGACAACAAAACCAACAAATACCCTTCTCGCTATGGATCTTGTTATGACCCATATTCAAGGAATACACAATCAGGGTGGAAAGATAAGGAAAAGAAGGAAAGGATAGTGGATATTGCGACAGCTTCTCATGAGTCTTATGCTCAAGGGTCCCAAGTATATATCTTAAGCAGTGAGGAACAGCCTCATCATCAACAGAAGGAGGTACTGGATAGTCATTTGGGGAGGAAGAGGCTGGCTAGTCAGATTGTTACTCCATCACACTTAGTTATTCACCAAGATGTAAATGTTGAAGAGATATAAAGGAGCAGCTCGATCTTTGACTTTCTCTCATACGGAGAAAGCTTTACTTTCTGATGCCCAAATGATTGGGGCCTTAAAAAACATGGAGCTTAATGAGACAAGCAGTAAACATGGCGAGGGAATGGGTGCGCTAATGGATTATGAGGATCTGGATGAGGACTTACTTGGCAAAGAACTAATGGAATTGGAAAGTGGGAAGAAGATTGGAACAGAAGCAAGAGAAATGAGCAAAGAGGATCATATAGAGGATAGAAATGAAGAGAGAGAGTATCTTCATCTAAGTTAAAGAGAAAGATTGACGCCCCTTTGGATTCTCATCAGAAGAAGAAGGAGTTCTCTCATCGGGAAGCTCCAAAAAGACATATTGCATCCTCTAGGGAAAAGAAATGCTTTGGGACTCACCGTATGGATACATTTAAGGCTTCCAAAGACAAATTATCGCATGCAGAATGGTTCAGAGGGGTCCAAGAACACCTCTCATCATCATCCATGAAGACACTTAATTGGAACTATCGAGGGATTAGGAACGACCTCACAGTTCGACGCCTTAAGGAGATGTGTCAGAAGCATCGCCCTTGACTTGTGTTCCTTTCTAAGACTTAGAATAAAAGACCGTGCTGCAAAACATTCAGGCCCACTTAAGATTTGATCATTTGTTTACCGTTGAGCCACTTGGCCTTAGTGGAGGTTTAGTTTTATTTTTTATGGATGAATTTCAAGTTAATGTTTTATTTTCAAATAACAGAAAGATTGACATTGAGGCAGTCATTGATGGAATAATACTATTTATGACGTTTGTTTATGGGGTCCTATCTTAGAACGACGAGACCAAGTTTGGGAACGTCTTACGCGTTTCTCAACAAAAAAAACTAGACCATGGTTCATGATAGGAGATTTAATGAAATTACATGACAACAGAAAATAGAGGGTGGTATCCAACTATCAGATAGCTCATTCCTACCGTTTAAGCAAATTCTAAGCGACTTTGGGATGTTGGAATTTCCTTTCACTAGAAACATGTTATCAAGGGTTGGGAAGAGAGCTCAAAGAATAACTGTTAGGTGTAGACTAGACAGAGCTGTTGGAAATGAAGACTTGCATGAAAGGTTTCCTCACTCCATTGTTCAGTATATGAGATTATGGGGATCAGATCATTGTTCGATCTTAGCAAACATCCTCACAAAGCCAATAAGGAAATCGAAAATTTTCAAATTTGACAAGAGATGGATTGAAAATGAGAAACTAAGGCAAGTGATTCTTGAGGGATGGAAATCTTCTGAATTACCCCAGGACGCTAGTATAATGGATCATATTTCAAGTTGCATAAGACCATGAGCTAGTGGAGAAGACATCAAAATCTGAACTCAGAAAAATCGGTGGAGGAACTCAAAGAGAAGGTCGAAAACATGTACTCGGATGATGATGCAACTATTGAGGAAATATCCGGAGAACTACAGGAACTCTCAAATTCTCTTAAGGCTGAAGAGATATTCTGGAAGCAAAAGTGTCGAATCTTTTGGTTAAGAGAAAGAGACAAAAACACAAAATTCTTTCATGCCTTGACAAAACAAAGGAGAGCTAGAAATAAAATCACACAGTTGGTTGATGCAAATGGAAGTGTTGTTAAGGATGAGGAAGGACTGGTAGCCATTGCTACTAGTTACTTTAGACCTCTCTTTGAATCTTCTAACCTAGAAGACAAAGCAAAAGCACTATCTGAGCTAAATACTTGGATCACAGAGGCAATAAACAATGACCTTACTGCTCCGGTCACGGAATTGGAGGTTAAATTGGCTCTTTTTGCTATGCATCCGGAAAAAGCTCATGGACCAGATGGGATGAAAACTCTTTTTTATCATAAATTCTGGGATATTGTAAAGGAATACTTAACTCATATGGTTAACCAATTCTTTTTGGATGGATCAATAGCGAGTGGTCTAAATGACACAAATATATGTCTTATCCCGAAGATAATGAAGCCTAATGAGATGTCCCAGTTCCGAACCATAAGTATGTGTAATGTCAATTACAAGATTATCTCTAAGGTCTTATGCCAGAGGTTAAAGAAGGTTTTACCATATATAATTTCAGAAATCCAGTCAGCCTTCGTTGCGGGACGACAAATTACATACAATATTATGATTGCCTAGGAAATGTTTCATGCCCTTCAAACTAAGCCAAGTGGAAGAAACAAAAGAATGGCCATTACGACAGACATGAGTAAGGCGTATGATAGAATAGAGTGGTCGTTAATTGAGGTTGTTATGAGAAAGATGGGATTTTCGGAAATCTAGATTACCTGGATAATGAGGTGTGTAACATCGGTGAAATATAAGGTGCTCATGAATGGGCAACCTAGGGGAAATATTACTCTAGGAAGAGACCTACTCCAAGGATATTCTTTGTCTCATTTCATTTTTATTCTATGTACAGAAGCGATCGTTAGCCTTCTTAATCATGTAGAGAACCAAGGGAAGATAACATGGATGCGGGTTACACGCACATGTCCCTCGGTATCCCACCTTCTCTTTTATGATGATAGCTTTTTCTTCTGTAAGGCGGACCAACGTGAATGTAAAAAGTGATGAAAGTGGTCAGAAAGTATGAACATGCATCTGAACAACGCAATAATTTTGCTAAATCGTTTAAACTCTTTCGTAAGAGGATCAATGTAAATGACATGCATCAGATCAAAGATACCCTTGGAATTCAAAATGAGGGAGGAATGGAGAATTACTTAGGTATCCCAGAAGACATCAGTGGATCCAAATGTAAACTCTTCGCTTTCTTAAAGGACAAATTAATGCTTAGAGTGAATGGATGGACCGGCAGATGGCTTTCAAAAGGTGGAAAATAAGTCTTGTTTAAATAATCATGCTAGCTCTCCCGACATATGTAATGTCTAGTTTCCTGTTACCGCTAGAGATATGCGAAAAACCTAACAAGTGCCATTGCACAATTTTGGTGGAGTTCGGATCCCCCAAAAGAGAGGAATTCACTAGGAAAAGGTTTATTTACCAAGGGAGGAAGGTGAGATTGATTTCGAATGATCCATGAATTTAACCTTGCTCTACTGGCAAAAAAACTCTAGAGGTTAGTACAATATCCCAATTCACTGGTGGCAAGGGTGCTAAAAGAAAGATACTACAAAATGAGCTGTCTGCAGTCTATCATATGTCTAGAACATCATTTCAGCAGCACAAAAGCTATTTTTATTGGGAATCAGACATAAGGTACATTCAGGATATGAGATCAATATGTGGGAGGATTCTTGGATCCCCACTTTACCAGCTAGGCCAACCAGACCAGTGTCTCATGTCTTAAATCCAAACATGAGAGTAAGTGATCTGAATAATCAGGAACTGAATGAGTGGAATGTTGGGCTACTTGAGGCTTATGGCGACCATGCTGGCATACCTTACATAAGGAGTCTGGCCATAAGTACGACTCACCGTCGTGATACTTTCAGTTGAAATTATACCAAAAATAACCAGTACACAGTCAAATCAGGTTATTGGGTGGCACAGAACTTGCTGAAGGCTGAGACGAAAAATGGGATAATGGAACCTAGTATAACAAAGATACAAGCCTTTTCTTGGAAGATAAAATCTCCCAAGAAGATATGTCATCTTATATGACAACTGGTAACTGGTCATGTGGCAGTTACGAAGAACCTGATACGGTGTAACATGAGATGTGATAACTATTGTCCACGCTGTAGAGAACCTCATGAATCTGTCACCCATGCAATTTTTGAATGTCCGCCAGCTCTACAAGCCTGGTTTTTATCAGCGACACCAACAAGTCATGACATCTTCCCTCTCCGTGCATTTATGTTAATATGGATTACCTCTTATGGAGAAAAAACATCATTGTCAAACCAGAATTAGAGATGGATCCTTATCCGTGGATAATCTGGTACATTTGGAAGGCCGGAAACGACAAACTCTTTAGAGGAATAGACAAATATCCTTTGGACCTAAATCGTTATGCTGAAAGTGAATGTCAAACATGGTTCAAAGAAAATGAGAGAGAATCACAAGCCCCTCCGGATCATAGCGCTGAAGAACCTCAAGTCTTAAGCTTACGAAATATCTGCTTGATAGATGGAGGACACCTACAGCACAGTGTAGCGGATGTGGGTGGGGTTGGATGGATAGGTTGGGAAAGGTTGGACTTATGGGTACACGAAATTGCATCCGCAGAGAATATGATCTGCATTCTGAGTTGGAAGCGCTAGGTTGGGCGATGGAGAGTATGCTTCAGCATTCGACATGTCAGAGCTTTGGTATGGATGCAAGGATTTGATCGCCATGATCAAGGAACCCCATGCTTGGCCAGGATTTGCAACAGAGCTTGGGAAGATAGAGACACTGAAGATTTGCTTCCAGGACTTCAAGATTACCCTTGTTCCAAAACCGCTAAGCCAAATTTCAGATTCATTAGCTATGACTGCTAGGTCTTTCCATAGAACGCTTTATTTCATTGGTTGTTTTATTCCGGTTTAGTTACCCAAACCACCTATAGTTTGAGTAATAAAACAACTTTTCGACAGCGAAAAAAATACAATAAATCATGAATCATTTATATATTTATTACAAAGAGATTAACGACACAGTATGTTTTAATAATTGGATAACATCCTAATCAAAGTATCAAAGCGATAAACCAATCAATTGTAAAGCATAAAGATACTTATCTCAATGATTGGGATGAATTACGACAGAAACGTCATATGTTTGATTTGGAAAAAAGCAATGTTAAAAACGTTAAAGAATGGAGACAAAGCCGATTAGGGTTTTGCGAAAGTGGTTAAAATTTTGGGACTATTCGGTGGCTAGGATTTCGTGCTAATAACATGTTAAAGTAAAGAAATGAAGAGAAATAATTGATTTGTATTATTCTATGAATAATTGATTCTTTATATATGATTACAATGACTTGAATACAAAGTTTAACTTGGAATGGAAGACAAGTATACCTAAATTTTTTATATAGACATCACCGTAATATTCATAACAAAACGTGTTTTCCTATTGTCTTTTTAACTTAGCTTTCATATTAAAATTGCAGAAGCCAAATGTTCTTTTGGAACTCTAAAATCCCACTAAGTTTCAACACACATTAAGGATCATTAGGACCATTAAGGCTCAAGAGTGCGAAAGAAAAAAGTGATCATCGTTGATCACGAGAATAAGCAAAACGGTGAGAGAAGAAGAGATGTAAGCAAGGAGATGAGTTGATGGAGGCAACGATTGTGCTTAGTATATTCAGGTAATCCACTGCTGCATCAATCTAGAAGAAACAATAGGGTTTGTTGCTCGAATTGACATGATTTTGTCTTTAATCTGTCTATCTAGTAGCGAGAGATCGTGTCCACTGATCGAAAGACTTGATGGTGGATGTTTCTTGCCATCCAGGTCCAATAGATACAACCATGCCAGCGGAGACGGAGAAGTATACCTTTTGTTGATCGAGACCTATTAATTGTATCTGCATCAGAACCTGATCCTAATGTTATTATAAATATGGTTGGTTAGAACCCTTCATAAAAAAACCACTACCAACAAGAAATATATGGCTGCTAATATGAAAATGATAGGATCCATCAAGTGTACTTTCGGAAACAGAAGAAGAAAGAGGATAAGTTGGAGCATAAGAGCAGCGATAATGAAGAGTGAAGTAGAAGGGTTAAGAGACACTGGATGAAAGGGAGGCTTTGCAGTTATTAAATAAGATTTGATATAAATACATTTGTTTGACATCATTTGGGTGTTATGCATTTTGTAATTGTAAACACAAGCGATATGAGCTTGAGAGTGATCGCCATGAGATCCTCTTCCCAATCGTCATGAGATTGAGGAGTTTATGATTGTAATCTGATAAACACTGTTATATTCAATAGAAGGATAGCTTTACTCTATCATTGGTGCGGTGACAAGGTTCGAAGTGATCGCGATGTCTGTTCAGGATACTTCTCCTTCTCGTTCGCATTTTCCGGAAGGAATGGAGGAAGATGGATCGCAGATGAGAACGGATCTTCATGTTTTGCTCGGTGGTTACAAGCGATTGTGAGCGGCGACGACGCAATAGAAATCTTGGATCGTAGCTTTGGACGACAAATTATCGGCGATTTTGAAAATTTTGGGGAAGCGACCGGAGTTCTCGTCGGTAGCACCTAGATCGGAGGAGGAGACGTTGTCAGTTCATACCCGTTCAATTCCGCGTAATACTCGGGTAAATTTCTCTTCGATAGAACAGAATCAGGATGAATCTCCGCTAGGTTATCGGTCTAGTAACTCAATGGTGGAAAATTGGGATTACATGCTTAAGAAAATTGAGACGCTGTCGTTTTCCGGTTCACATCCGTATGATTGGATTCTGGATGTGGAACAATTCTTTGAGCTTGGTTGTTATGGTGATGCGGTGAGGCTTGATATGGTAGCTCTGTGTTTGGAGGGACGAGTTAAAAAATGGTTTGTTTGGGTGTTAAAACGGGGAGGATTCCGTGAATGGAGGCATTTTAAAGACAGGCTGGTGGTTCGCTTTGCTGAATCCATTGAAGAAGAACCAGAAACTAGACTATTTTCGTTTAAGCAAACTGGTTCTATCACGGATTATGTGCCTGAATTTGAAGAACTATCCGCTCAAGTCTCTGGTCTCTAAGATCATCATCTAGAAAGAATCTTCTACAATGGCTTAAATCTTGAGATGAAAGAAGTAATTGGGATGAAGGATCCGCCGGGCTTGCCGAACTATATTGCTGCTGTCTTGAGAATGGAGACGAGTGTGTTTTGTAGAGTGGTGAGTACTTCTGTCAAAGGTGAGGGTCAGTCTCAACGTGTGTTGGTTCAGAATAGATCGAGTGGTTCTTTTGTTGCAAACAGATCTACTTCTGACAGAGGGAAAATGATTGTTCATGGAGTGCAAGATAAGGAAAATTCTCATCCAAATAGATCCTATCAGAGACCAAGGCAGAAGTATTCGGATTCGGAGTTGGATAGAATGAGGCGGGAAGGGTTGTGTTTTCAATGTGGAGCTAAATGGTCAAGGACACATGACTGTCCAAACAAAGAGGTCAGGGTATTGACATTAATTAATGGTTATGAGATGGAAATGTTACAAGCTTATGTAGAGGAGCAGAAAGGGGTGGAGTATGAAGGTTCTTCTGAGATGTGTACACTATCTTTTCAGGCGTTTTTGGGCATCCATTCCCCGAAGACAACTTGTGTGTTAGGAAGGATTAGGAATACTGAAGTGGTGGTAATGTTGGACAATGGCGCTTCTCACAATTTTATTTCTCCTGAGGTTGTGAAGAGATTCCATTTAAAGTTGAACGTGGATAGTGGTCTTGATGTATTGTTGGGCAATGGAATTACAGTCAAAGGGAGTGGTGTGTGTCAAGCTGTAACTTTCCAATTAGCTTTGGAGTTGGGTATGGTGGACGTGATTTTGGGTATCCAATGGTTAGAGACGTTGGGGAAGTGCGAGGTATATTGGAAGAAACAAGAGTTCTCGTTTATGTATAAGGGACAGAGGATAACCTTATGGGGAGATCCAGCTCTACACTATCCAAAACTGTCTCTTAAAACATTATCTCCAAGTTTTGGTAAAAGCTTTCAGAGTCGGGAAGCATTGTTGCAAGCAAGTGAAGTAGTTGAGCCTGTTGTTTCTACGACTCATCCAGCTATTGTTCCTCTTTTGGACCAATTTGTTCATGTGTTTGATACACCAAAAGGACTTCCTTCTTTTAGGGGACAAGAACACCGCATTTTTCTACAACCTAGGGTGACAACAATGCATGTTTGGCCTTATAGGTATCCACACTCAACGAAGGTGATCATGGGGCAGATGGTTAAGAAATGTTGGATTCTGGTGTGATTCGTCCTAGTACTAGCTCGTTCTCTAGTCCTGTTCTTTCGGTTAAAAAGAAGGATGGATCTCAGCGGTTTTATCTTGATTATCGTGCCTTGAACCAAGCCATTGTTCTTGACAAGTTTCCAATACCGGTTATTGATCAGTTTTTGGATGAATTACATGGAGCTACTATATTCTCGGAGCTTGATTTACGTTCGGGTTACCACCAGATTCGTATGGTTGAAAAGGATATACCGAAGACTGCTTTTAGAACTGTGGAAGGACATTATGAGTTTTTAGTTATTTGGTGTAAATAATGCTCCAGCCACGTTCCAAGCTCTGGTGAATAAGATTTTTCAACTATTTCTACGAAGATTCGTGTCAGTTTTCTTTGATGATGTGTTGGTCTATAGCAGTGATGTGGAACAACGAGCATTTGAGATTGGTGTTACAGGTGTTTGTTGAGCAACAGTTATTGGCTAATAGAAAGAAGTGTCTTTTTGGGTTGCCGCAAGTGGAGTATCTTGGGCACATTATCTCAAAAATGGTGTGGCTACTGATTCAGTGAAGATGATGAATATGAAGCAATGGCCTACACCTAAAAACGTTAAGCAGTTGCGTGGGTTTTCGGTCTTAACGGGTTATTACCAGAGGTTTGTGAGAAATTATGGTATTATAGCACGACCATTAACAGAGTTGTTGAAGAAGGATGGTTTTTCATGGTTAGGGGAAGCTCATGTGATGTTTGATACATTGAAATAGGCAATGAGTGAAACTCCGGTGTTAGCATTACCGAATTTTGAAAAGCATTTTCGAGTTGAGACTGATGCTTCGGGATTTGGGGTTCGCGCAGTGTTGATGCAAGATAAGCAACCAATTGCATTTTTGATGGATTGACAGCTAGAGAACAACTGAAACCTGCGTATGAACGCGAGTTAATGGCGATTGTGATGGCAATACAAAAGTGGAAGCATTACTTGTTGGGAAAAAAGTTCCTTGTACACACGGATCAACATAGTCTCAAGTATCTCTTGGAACAAAAAGAAATAAACATGGAGTATCAACGTTGGTTAACAAGGCTACTTGGCTATGATTTTGAGATCTTGTACAAACCGGGTTGTGACAATAAGGCTGCTGATGGTTTGTCACGGATGTTGACTAATGATGGGGAGTTCACGCCTACTTCGTTATTGGCACTTACCATCCCTGCAGCTCTGGAGTTGCAGGATATATAACGAGAGATTTCTACATATGCTTCTATCACATTGTTGAAGGAGAAGATGTTGGAATCTTCGGAGAAGATGGTACATTACTCAATAGTGTATGGCCAGCTGTGATACAAGAAACATTTGGTCATACCTTCCATGTCTTCTTTTATACGAGCAATATTGTCTGAGTTTCGCGATGGGTTAGTGGGAGGGCATTCTGGTGTCTTAAAACGGTGAAGCGTATACAACAGATGTTTCGTTGGAGTGGGATGCGACAGAGAGTGTAAGAGTATATTGCTCACTGTCAGATATGTCAACAGTTTAAATACTCGACATTATCTCCGGCCGGCTTGCTTCAGCCTTTACCAATACCGGTGAAAGTGTGGGTCAAGATTTGTATGGAATTTGTGGAGGGTCTTCCCGTTTCTAGAGGATTTAATGTGGTGTTGGTGGTGGTAGATAGATTCACGAAATATTCTCATATTTTGGGATTGAGACACCCATTTCGGCTGTAGATGTGGCAGAGTTGTTTGTGCGAGAAATTGTGCGTTTACATGGGTTTTCCTTCCTCTCTTACTTCGCATAGAGATAAAGTGTTTTTGAGTAAATTTTGGAAGGAGGTGTTTCAGTTGGCATGGACTAAGCTCAATTATAGCACTGCATTCCATCCTCAAATTGATAGGCAGTCAGAGGTGATCAATCGTTGTATGGAAACGTACTTACGATGTTTTGCGGTGGGACATCGTAAGACATGGTACAAATATTTGGCGTGGGCGGAGTTGTGGTACAATACGTCATTCCATACTTCCTTACAGATGACTCCATTTCAGGTTTGTATGGGCGTGAACCTCCAACTCTCGTTTGTTATGAGGCAGGGTCTACTGCCAATGCAGAGTTAGAAGCTCAGTTAAAGAAGAGAGATGCAGTGTTGGAGAGAGTAAAATATCAGTTAAACCGTGCACATCAGATCATGAAGACACATGCTGACAAACATAGAAGAGATGTGAGTTTTGAAGTGTGTGCCTTGGTTTATTTGAAGCTAATACCATACATGCAGCAATCCGTAACGCGTAGGTGGTGTCAAAAGTTAGCTGCGAAGTATTTTGGGCCTTTTGAAGTGTTAGAGAGGATTGGTCCTGCATTTTATCAATTAAATTTGCCTACGGATTGTCGCATACATCATGTGTTCCATATGTCACAGATAAAAGTTGCAGTGGGATGTCCTCAGCTTATGCAATCTCAAGCGCCTAGTAGTTTGGATGTTGAAGGGTTTGAGTTGTGTCCGAAAGAGTTGTTGGCGAAAAGGTTTTCCCCTGAAGGCCGTGTGGAGTGGTTGGTAAAATGGTGTTATCTCCCTTCTCAAGATAATTCCTGGGTTTCTGCTCAAGAATTCAAGCAGCTGTTTCCAGAGTTTAAGCTTGTGGGCAAGCTTCCTTTCAATAGGGGGAATATTGATAGGATCCATCAAGTGTACTTCTGGAAACAGAAGAAGAAAGAGGATAAGTTGGAGCATAAGAGTGGCGATAATGAAGAGTGAAGTAGAAGGGTTGAGAGACACTGGATAAAAGGGAGGCTTTGTAGTTATTAAATAAGAGTTGATATAAATACATTTTTTGACATCATTTGGGGGTTATGCATTTTGTAATTGTAAACACAAGCGATATGAGCTTGACAGTGATCGCCATGAGATCCTCTTCCAAATCTTCATGAGATTGAGGACTTTATGATTGTAATCTGCTAAACACAGTTATATTTAATAGAAAGGATAGCTTTACTCTATCAGAAAACTACTTGCGAGGGCAACTACCTCATTGTTGTAAGAAAACTCCAACTGTGTTGATCTCTTGCCAGATGTCCCTTACAATCAAAAGTCTCAAATTGTTGCAAAGGCGGAGTAGTTGGAGCTTGGGGTCAAGATCCACCATCCTCTATATAAAAGTTTCAGTTTAGTGTTGGTTTGGCTGGAACTGTAAACAAGACTGTTAAGCTTCAAAAGAACTTCACGCTGCTTGGTCCTGGGCTTGGTTATGTTGGAACACAGTTTTAGCAGGCTGACTTTTTTGAGTTTTCCGGCGACTTTTCCGGCCACGTCGGTGGTTGTCTTCGTCGGATTCATAGCTCATTAGAAATCTCGCAATGAGTATTATAACCTAGTATATTCATATGTTAAAATGGATTAATATTGAATGAGAAAAGATGAGATGAAGTTGGTAACTTAGTGTTATCAAAACACTAGAATTGCCAAAGACCCACATCGGGTAGCAGGGACAATTTTGAGTTGTATATATATGCTCCCAAGCCATCAGGTATTAAACGACTGGGAGAGAGAGGAGAGCCCCCACGTGCGTGCCACCGTCCATCCGGCTCGGCTCGGCTCGGCTCGGCTCGGCTCGGCGTGGGCGTGGGCGTGGGCTTGGGCTTAGACGTGGGCTTGGGCGTGGGCTTGGTCTTGGGCTTGGGTTTGGGCTTGGGTAGAGGGCCTCTGGCCCAATAAGAAGTTTCTTTTTGGACCAAGTTAAGCTCAACGTTTTGCCATTTTATACCCAAAAACAACATGCGTTTTATTTTAAAACAACAAGTAGATTTGTATACAAAATAAAAAACGGCATGCATTTTATCCTCTCGAGATATTTAAACGAGATAAGACAGAGTCTTAGGGAATAAGTTTTCGAAACTCAACTTCCCGTGATCTCCGCGAGATTCTCGCCCACGTGCAACAGTTATTGCCGGAAGTGGCTTCTCGCTTTCTCTTTAAATAAACCCGACTCGTCTTCTTCATGTCTTTATTTTTTCACAACGAAAAACCAGCAATCAAAATCCCTAAGCGTAATTCTATTAGTTAGAGAGTGTTTCGTAGATTATTAGTTCGTTAGGGACGTTCACGGGTGAAGCGTGAATCGTCTATCATGGTTGTATCTTGGGACTCTAATTCGTACATGTCCGTCTCACTACGGAGCGAATATTAAGAGTTAAGGAAAGAGATTCGTCTCGACTCCATGGTCTATTTCTTGAAAACGGTTTTCAATCGGTTTTCATTTCGTCTTTTGAATCGTATATTTCCTTAACATCGCTTTATTTATATCGTTTATGTCAATTCGATTTTCCGGCTTCTACAGTCTTAACTCTTAATCGCTTCTATTACATATAAGCTTTAATCGGATTGATCTTAATACGTTTTTATAAAACGATTTCAAGGATTTATAAAACGTTTTGTTTATTGTTGAAACGGTGTTTGCGATTTGCTTTACGCACTTCTGCGAAACGTTTCTTGCTTATCTAAAAACGGTTTGCGTTTTGCTCTGTAGCTCTATCGCGAAACTTTTTTGTTACACGAATCATAAAATCGTTATAAGCACGATTTCTTTCCACAATAGCTTTCTAAAGCGAGTTTTGAAATAATCCACAAGTCTACACAAACGGTTTCTGCTAACGCTTTTTAGCGAGTTTGCAAAACGTTTTTAAGACTTATATCGATATGATTTGGTGGTTTGTAACACTTAAGCGATCTACTAAAAACACCAAAAATGACAATCGATTTAGACTGTTATTTATTGAAATAATATGTTATTTGTTGATTGGAGTCTAATCTCTTTCATGTTTTCTCAACAGAAAAATGACGGAAACTAACAACACACCCGTTGACACCACCATTAATACGCAAACTCCACTCAACGTTGGTCAAACTGATGCAACCATAACAACCGCTGATGCAAAAGCAACAACCACTGCAACAATGACACCTACCCTTCCAGTGGAAAATGTTGCTGATGAAACCACGCATCATAGCTTGTTCGGTGCTGGTCTCTATCAAATGGGTCCTATTTAAGGAACCATAAGTGCTCTGGTTGCAGTTGTAACGCCTCCAACTATACCAAGCTTGTTCACTCAAGGATTAATGCCTGACAAGTTTGATGGAAAAGGCTTCAAAACGTGACAAAAGAAGATGGTGTTCTTCCTGACAACAATGAAGCTAGATAAATTCACCCAGGAAGACAAACCCCTTGTCCCTTACGGGATTGATGATGTGTACTCTCTTGCAATTGTTGACAGTTTGGTGAATTTCGACTTCATGTGCAAAGGATACATTTTGGGTCGCCTTATTGACATATTGTACCAAGTCTACTGTGAAATCCCCATATCGAAAGAATTATGGAGATCAATGGACAAGAAGTACAAAGGTGAGGACGCTGGCTGCCAGAAGTATGTGGTTGCAAAATTCCATGACTACAAAATGGTGGATTCAAAACCCATCATGGATCAGGTGGAAGCGTTTCAGCTCATTTGGCATGAAATTGTTGCTCAAGGAATGTCCATCTGTGAGACATTCACAACTCTTAGCTTCATCCAAAAGCTTCGTCCAAGCTATGCAGAATTCAAGAACTACCTGAAGCACAAAAGAAGAAGATGAGACTCGAATATCTCATTCAAAGGCTTCAGATGGAAGCCAAAAACCGAAATGATGACAAGCTAGTTCAAGCTAAAGAGCACAGTGTCAACGTGGCTGAAATGAAAGGTAAAGGAAAGGCAATTGTTCGCTCTCCTGCCAAGCCTTCCAAAACAACTGCAATTTTGAGGGCTTCTGGTCCAAACTTCAAGAAAAAAGACATTGAGATCAATGCGAATGTGAAGAAATTCAATGGAAAATGTCACTACTGCCACAAATTTGGTCACATGACTTCTGAGTGTCGCAGTAAGATCAGAGATGAGAAGGCTCAGGCGAATCTCACTGAAGAAGATCTCGTTGCAGTGGTGACTGAGGTCAACATGGTTGAAAGCAACAACTCTAAGGAATGGTGGTATGATACTGGTGCCGCCACCCTCATTTTCACCGATAGGGCGATGTTCAACACCTATCAGAAAAGCAAGACTTAGGAGAAGCTGTTCATGGGCAACACTGCAGTCTCCAAGATTAAAGGTAGCGGCAAGATGATTCTGAAGATGACATCTGGACGTGAAGTCACTCTGCAGAATGTGAAGCATGTGCCTGACATGAGGAAGAACCTGGTCTCGGGAACCTTTCTCAGCAAGAATAGATTCGCCACAAGTCTTGAGGCGGACAAGCTAGTGATTAGGAAGAATGTGATGTATTTGGGAAAAGGGTATGTTAAGGATGGACTGGTCAAATGAATGTAATGACAGTCACTCCGAAAATTGTAGCTCCAAAAGTTTCAATGAATAAGAAAGAACTAGTTGCTTACTTGGTTGAGTTTTTTAAATATGGCATGAAAAATTACGCCATGTAAACTACAAAACGATAAAAGATTAATGAATCAAAATTCAATCCCAAAATACAAAACAAGTAAGCAAAAATGTGAAGTATGCGTACATGCTAAGCTCACAAAAACGCCATCACCTCGTGTTGAAAGAAATAACAAACCCCTAGATTTAGATCACACCGATTTATGTGACTTAAAATACATATAAACTAGAGGTGGGAAAAAGTATTTTGTGATCTTCATAGACGACTGCACAAAATATTGTTATGTATATTTATTACATAACAAAGATAAAACCTTAGAAAATTCAAAGAATTTAAACTCGAAGTCTAAAATCAGCTTAAAACAACTATTAAAATAGTTAGAAGCGACAAAGAAGGCGAGTATGATGGTCCATTTAATGCTTTTTGTAAAGAACATGGAATAATTCATCAAACTACAGCTCCTTACTCACCAGAATCTAATGGAGTTGCTGAACGTAAAAATCAAATTCTAAAAGAGATGATGAATGCAATGTTGCAGGAATATGGGTTACCCCAGAACATGTGGGGGGGGGGGAAGCGTTGCTTACCACTAATTATATCCTCAACAAAATTTCACACAAAGTAATTGGCAAAACTCCATATGAACTATGGAAAGGTAATTTACCTTCGTATAAATACCTCAAAGTGTGGGGGTGCTTGGAAAAAGTTACAGTACCGCCACCAAAGAAGGTCATTATTGGACCTAAAACAGTGGATTGCATCTTCATCAGGTATGCACATAATAATACTGCATATCGGTTTCTGGTACGTAAATCTGAAATATCAGATATTCATGAAAATATAGTAATGGAATCAAGAAATGCATCATTCTTCGAAAACATTTTCCCATGTAAGGAAAAACAAGGTTCAAAACGAACTCGAGAAGAAAGAGACAACGACAATGTTTCAGAAATTGAGACAAATGTCGATATTTCTATAAATAATATTTCAGAAAATGAAAAAGATAAACCTAGAAGGAGTAAAAGAACTCAAAAGGAAAAATATTTTGGTGAAGATTTTTAGTAGAAAATGATAAAAGACTTTGCCAGAAGCCATGGCTTCACCAGATGCTCCATTTTGGAACGAAGCTGTCAGAAGTGAATTCGACTCTATCATGCAAAATTATACATGGTATATAACGGATTTACCATCTGGCTACAAAGCATTAGGGAATAGATGGGTAATGAAACGAAAACTAAACCCTGATGGAACACCTGGTTTACACAAAGCTATACTTGTAGTCCAAGGATTCCGAAAAAAAGAAGGCCTTGGCTATTTTGACACATATTCTTCAGTAACGAGAATAACTTCAATAAGGCTGATAATAACAATCGCATCTCTAAGAAACCTAGAAATTCATCAAATGGATGTAAAAACCGCCTTTCTAAATGGTGGTTTAGAAGAAGAATTTACATGGAACAACCTGAGGGTTTTGTTATTCCTGGACAGGAAAACAAAGTATGTCGACTTGTAAAGTTATTTTATGGGCTTAAACAAGCTCCTAAACAATGACATGAAAATTTTGACAATGTAATGATGTCAAATGGTTTCAAAATTAACGAATCTGATAAATGCATATACTACAAAACTACCAAAAATGTGTATGTTTTGTTATGCCTATATGTAGATAATATGCTCATTATTGGAAGCAATAAAGATATTATCAATCACACAAAAAACATGCTCAAAGGGAAATTTGAGATGAAAGATATGGGATTAGCAGATGTTATTCTCGGGGTTAAAGTCACAAGAACTTCAAATGGAATTATCTTAACCCAATCTCACTATGCTCAAACAATATTAGATAGATTTAAAAACTATTCTAATAGTACGGAAAAAACTCCGTTAGATCCCCAAATGCACTTGACAAATAATTCAGGTGAAGCAGTTTCATAAAACGAGTATGCACGGGTGATTGGAAGTCTCATGTACTTGCCCAATTGTACTAGACCAGATCTAGCTCATACAGTAAATGTACTTAGTCGATATACAAGTAATCCAGGTCATACACACTGGAAAGGTATAACGAAAGTACTCAATTACTTGCGCTACACCAAAAATTTTGGGATTCACTATGGTAAAGAACCAGCAGTTTTAAAAAGATACAGTGACGCTAACTGGATATTAGATTCTAAAAACTCAAAATCCACAAGTGGATATGTCTTTACACTAGAAGGAGCAGCTATATCATGGAAATCTACCAAACAAACAGTGTTAGCCAGATGCACCATGGAATCTGAGTTTATAGCCTTAGACAAAGCAGCGGAAGAAGCTAAATGGCTTAGAATTTTTTTGGAAGATATTCCCATGTGGGAGAACCATGTGCCAGCTATACGCATACATTGTGACAGTCAATCAGCTATAGCACGTGCTCAGAATAATCTCTATAATGGTAAATCTCGTCACATCAGAAGACGACATAAGACCATTAGACAACTAATCTCAAATGGTGTAATCATAATAGACTACATCAAATCGGCTGACAACCTAGCGGATCCATTTACTAAAGGTTTGCTACGAGATATTGTCGCTAAATCATCAAAAGGAATGGGTCTAAAGCCTATAACAAATGAGGATGATTGACTGCAACCCTACTTATCATGACTGGAGATCCCAAGACGTAGGTTCAAAGGGAAAACAAAATCAAACAGAATCTAATAAAAGCACTCTGAGACAAAAATAGTCTCTCCCCACTCCTACGATGATAAAAGTGCTAATGAGAGAAGGATAAGCATAAGCTTTTAATGATTCCAGAGCTTCTAAAAGCGGAGTATTACTCAATACTTTTCATGGTCAATCACCTAATGAGTGTGAAATGAGGCCGTTTCTAGGAGAATGAATGCAAGGCTATATTCTCTAAGTTCACTCAAGAAAACCAGGAATAGTTCAGGTCCACAATGAACACAATAGAGAACTAAGTTCTACGAGAAAATGAAGCTGTGTTATGCATGTTGTCTGGGTCTACATAAAACCCGACATATATTAACTATGAGTGGTTCAAAGCTTAAAAATGTTACCAACCCAAACACAGTGAATTTTTCGCTAACACTCTCGATAAGTCTGTCTAGTCTAGTTAAGATTAGAATAATTATAGTTTTAAGAGTCTATTGAGTCTTCATTTAGTCTGCATATGTTTAGAGTCATTTCTATTCATGTGCGGGATTGTTGGAACACAGTTTTAACAGGCTGACTTTTTGAGTTTTCCGGCCACGTCGGTGGTCGTCTCCGCCAGATTCATAGCTCATTAGAAAGCTCGCAATGAGTACTATAACCTAGTATATTCATATGTTAAAAACAGACTAATATTGAATGATAAAAGATGAGGTGAAGTTGGTAACTTAGTGTTATCAAAACACTGGAATTGCCAAAGTCCCACATCGGGCAGCATGGAAAATTTTGAGTTGTATATATATGTTCCCAAGCCAGCATGTATTAAACGGCTGGGAGAGAGAGTAGAGCCCCCAAGCGCGCCACCGCCGCCGTCCATCCGGCTCGGCTCGGCGTGGGCGTGGGCATGGGCGTTGGCTTGGGCTTGGGCTTGGGCTTGAGCTTGGGTTTGGGCTTGAGCTTGGATAGAGGGCCTCTGGCCCAATAAGAAGTTTCTTTTTGGACCAAGTTAAGCTTAACGTTTTGCCATTTTATACCCAAAAAACAACATGCATTTTGTTTCAAAACGACAAGTAGTTTTGTATACAAAATAAAAAACGGCATGCATTTTATCCTCTCGAGATAATTAAACGAGATAAGACAGAGTCTTGGGGAATAAGTTTTCGAAACTCAACTTTCCGTGATCTCCGCGAGATTCTCACCCACGTGCAACAGTTGTTGCGGGAAGTGGATTCTCGCTTTCTCTTTAAATAAACCCGACTCGTCTTCTTCATTTCTCAATTTTTTCACAACGAAAAACCAGCAATCGAAATCCCTAGCGTAAGTCTATTAGTTAGAGAGTGTTCGTAGATTATTAGTTCGTTAGGGACGTTCACGGGTGAAGCGTGAATCGTCTATCATGGTTGTATCCTGGAACTCTAATTTGTACATGTCTGTCTCTAAGGAGCGAATATTAAGAGTTAAGGAAAGAGATTCGTCTCGACTCCATGGTCTATTTCTTGAAAACGTTTTTCAATCAGTTTTCATTTCGTCTTTTGAATCGTATAGTTCCTTAACATCGCTTTATTTATATCGTTTATGTCAATTCGGTTTTCCGGCTTCTACAGGTTACACTTGTGGTCCTGCCAAAACTGTGCCGTCTACAGTTTTTCTCATGACTGACAAAAGGAGAAGACACAAGCTTTGAGTAAGTAAACTTGGAAGAGCAAATCTTACGCTTAAGCATCATTGATCTCTACACAAAACTGCAAACTTTTGCTTCGGCGGTGACATGAAATGTTGCTTGCACATACTCACAGTTTCTACTAGAAGCATTCAAGTTGTTGCGTCTCCTTCTCTTCTTTCTACAACGGCACCATAACTCCTTGCCCATATTGTGCTTGTGGCTGCCAGAACAAAAATAGCTGCGTCAAGTGAGCAAAAAGAAAACACAAATCACTTTAATTTGTCATAAACTTTATTAATAATTTTACTTGCAGGGTTGATTTTAAGATTCTAAGCAACAAAGGTCTCAACACACCGAGAAAAGACAACACTACTTTGCTACAATGCACACGCCACATATGCCCGGTTAGAGTTCACTGGCACGTTAAAGAACAGATGTCAGCTTCTGCTTTATATCAGATTAATCAAATTATTCATACATTAATTTGTTAAATAAAATTTTAGTGCCAGTAATAATAGACACCAAATTAAAGAACATAGATTATACATTACAAGCATGAAAATATATTATTCAAACATGAACATATATTATTCAAACATGAACATATATTATTCAAAAATGAACATAAGAGACACCAAAGAACTTCTGGACATATCAATCGTTTGCATTAGATGGGAAAAAGACTTATTTCAACATATACTTTACGAGTCGTACCTATTCCTTCTCGAACTTTGAAGTAGTGCGTATTCCATACTGAACTAAACAAAAACTCAAAAATACTACATAAATTTTACTCGTTGTGCTTTTTCATTCTCGAACTTTATAGTAATGCATATTTCATATTGAACTAAACAAAAATTCAAAAATACCATATGAACTCTTAAAATCGTGCTTGTATATATTAACCGTCAAAGATGTTAGTTATCTATTAATTTAGCAAATTGACGTTATTTTGGATAAATTATGTAAACTTAAATTTTTAAAATACTATATAAACTCTCAAAATTGTGCTTATATATATTGACCATCAAAGGTGTTAGTCATCTGTTAATTTATCAAAATGAATCATTTTGAATAATTTTTCTGTAATAAAAAAATTATTTTTTGGAAGATTTGAACTCTCACACTAGTCGACAAGTATAAAGTAAATATTTGAATTAATAATAAATAATTTTAACTTATAAAATAATGATTTTTATAGTTAAATTAAAAAAAACATAAATAATTATAGATTTATTTGATAAAACTAAAAAAACAAAATTGATAACATTTATTTGATTAAACTAAAACTTATGTATAAGTTAATGTTTACAAGATCAATACATAAAAAATATTTTGGTATAGAACTTAATATGTTCTTACTTGTCCACCAATATGAGAGTTCGAACCTTCCAAGAATTAATTTTAAATTTTACATAATTTAACTAAAATAACGTTATTTTTATAAATTGACGGATGACTTACACTTTTAATTTTCAATATATGTATCATGATTACGAGAGTTTATTTAGTATTTTTAATTTTTTAATTTTACGTAATTTATCCAAAATGACGTCATTTAGATAAAGTGACGAATGACTATCATTTTTATGGTTAATATATATATAAGCACAATTTTAAGAGTTCATGTAGTATTTTATTAAATTTTCTTAGTTTAATATTAAATATGCACTATTATAAAGTTTGAAAATGAAAATGCATGATGCATGAAATTCATATAGTATTTTTGATTTTTTGTTTAGTTCAGTTGGTAATACACACTAATATAAAGTACGGGAAGAAATAAGCACGACGGGTAAAGTTCATACTGAAATAGACCATTTTTCCTGCATTAGATAATTTAAAAACGAAGGTGAAAAAAATTGACATGCATAATCGTTCTAAATGATTACTTCTGTTTATAATGAAAAATACCATAAGATAGACATGAAAAAAATGTCACCAAAATAAGTATCAAAAAAATAACTAAAATGAATTTTATTAAAGAATATAAATATATATATATATATATATATTTATTGGGTTAATTAATCTAGATTTAAGGTATATATTTATAAGGTGTAGTTTTGGAGATAAGTTTAAAATTAAAAAAGGAAAAAAAAGAAAAAAAATTATTTTAGTTATTATTTTTTTTGAATTTTATTTTTGTGATAAAAACTTTAAAAAGTTTATTTGATAAATTTACCCATTTATTTTCCATCTATAAAATTGGAAGTTGTTTTTCTCGGAAATCTTTCGTGACCAAGCATATCGACTGCTTCATCTGCTTCATCTACAAAATAAAAAAGTATTATGACAAGAGGAAAAGAAATCGAATTGAAATATGTGGTTGTCTCGTGATTAATACCCGATTCAAAAGAAACATTCACAAAGCAACATTTCCAATCTTCACCAACGCTCTATCCTTCAATATCCGGAGATGTTCCTGCTGGTTGTCTCACTGATTCTCGGTTTCAGGACTAGCGAGTCTTCGGTTTCTCAAAGAAACATCAAGATAACTTTTTTTTTACTTTCTCTTTTTGTTCTTTTTAAAAAGTGAACAGTAACAGAAACATATTTTGTTAGTACAGATTTGTTGTTCTCTTTAGGCTATTCAGACCCATTTTAGTGTGAACAAAACAAACCCCAACCAAAACGTAGACTGACAGTGCTTTCTTTTTATGAACAACTATAAACCCAATTTAAATTTATAATTATTAAGTTTTTTTTTTTAAATATAATTCAAAACTCAAAATCAATCACAAAACCAACTTTTGATTTTTTTGAAACTTTCATTTGTCATATTCATTTCAAAAATTCATATTATTAACAAAAATATCATTAATTTTTTTTCTTTTCGAAAATGAATATTTACTCTGTTATCTTCATCAACTATTTACAATATTATTATTGTCATCAATACATCAACCACCATGAACAAACAATTTAAAGCTCTTAATGCATCTTAAATCGATTTTCAATCCTCCTATCTTATTTTTATAATCAAAAACTACATCTCTTTCGATTTCTTTCGATTTATTTCTATATTCATCCAAAAAATTCAAGATTTTGATTATAAACTTTGTAAGGTTCAAACTCACGATTTTTGATCATTAACAAGTGGATCTGTTTCGTGGTGAAATTTTGTGTGATAGGAGAAGCTAATCAAGTTATCTCATTGGTTGGAAGTATGAAATTGATTTTTTTTCAAGATTTGTTCGTTAGAAGACTTCTGTGACCAGAAGACTTACACGGAAGTCTTCTGGCCAATGAAGATGTTACTTTTGCAATTGACTTTATGTGTGTTTTCTGGAGATGACTTCTCTGGAAGTCTTCCAACTATTCTTTGTTAATAAATAATCTCGAAAATACCAGAAAGACTTCCTGGATTGTGTCAGATTTAACTTTCTCTAGTCGACTTACACCGAAGTCTTCTCGGTGGAAGTCTTCTCATTGTCGGTGGAAGTCTTCTCAGTTTTTTTTATTTGCCCAAAAAAAAACTGGACGACTTCCATGTAAGTTCTCCGGAAGACGACTTACACGGAAGTCTTTCAAAATTTTATTCAAAGATTCTGGTCAAACCTTGGTTATCACAAAAGACTTTCGTGTAAGTCGTCTGCCAGAAAACTTACATGGACGTCATTTATTTAAAATTAAATATTTAAGTTTTATTTTTCAATTGCAAAAGTAAATTGAGACGACTTACGTGGAAGTCGCCTAATTAAATTTAATATTCAAGTTTTATTTTTCTAGTGAAAGACTTCCATGTAATTCTTCTAGAAAAAGTCAAATTTTTGACCCAATTCGGTCAATTGCAAAACTAACATTTTATCCTAGAAGACTTCTTTGGTATTTTTGATTTTTTTTTCAAAAACAAAAGTAAGCCAATATTTACAAAGGAAGAGTTCCAAAAAAGTCTGTTGTAGATTAGACTTCTCGTGTAAGTCTTCCTTTGTACAATTTTAATTGCAAGAGTGACTTAAATGGATGACTTCCTAGAAGTTTTCTTGACGACTTCCGTGGAAGTCTTCTACGTCAAACTTTAATAAAATTCATTTCTCCAAAATTATAAAAACTTTTTAACATTTTTTTTGTTAATTCATGTATATTAGTTGATACTAGGATTCCTAAATGAAATTCATAACTTAATTAATTTTAATTATGAGGTTACCAACATTCATGTTTATTTAGTGTTTTATAAACTTGCTAAATAACTTTAAGATACGTTTTAACTTTCAAAAGTGTTAAGTAACTTCAAGAAAATCAAGTAATATAGTTTAATGTGTCTTCTTAGATCATAAGATAGACTTTATAACTTGAGTGTTTTGCAAAATGGACTCAAAAAATGAAGTCAAACACAAAACTAACTCTTCCTTTTTGGAATTTTGACTTACCCTATTCACCCTAGAAGTTCTCATTATTCACGAAAATGCATTGGAATACTTACTGGAAGAATTTAAGTAAGTTTTTGAAAATTGTGTTTTACTCTATCATCTTCGTCTTCATCAATTATTCACGAAAATGTTGTTGCCATCAATTCACCCAACAACCATGAACAACCAATATGAAGCTTTTAATGTATCAAAAATCGATTTTCACTCATTTTATCTCATATCTTATCAATAATTTCTCAATTCTCTATATTCATTCAAAAAACTAAGGTTTTTGATTCTAAAGTTTTTAAGGTTCATATAGCCATTCAAGCTCATGATTCTTCGTCATTAACGATTGAGTAGGTGTCTTGGTGAAGTTTTGTGTGCTTGGACAACTAAGCAAGTTTTCTCAGTGGTTTAAAGTATGAATCGGATAGTTTACCCAGATTTGTTCGCGAGAAGACTTACGTGTAAGTCTTCTCAATAGAGAAGACTTCCATGGAAGTTTTCCTGGTCAAAGCATAGGTTAGTTTTGTAATTGATTTTCTGTGTGTGTTTTTAGAATCTTTCGTGGAAGTCTTCCAACATTTTTTTGTTGACAAACGTGTTAGTTTTGCAATTGACCGATCTGTGTCAAAAATTTGACTTTCTCCAGAAGACTTACCGGTAAGTTTTCCAACGGAATACTTCCACGGAAGTCTTCTCAACTTTTACATTAAGTCTTCTAACGGTCTGTGAAAGTCTGCGTATGTTACTTTTGCAATTGAAAATTTAAACTTGAACATATAATTTAAATTGGAAGACTTCCATGTACCGGAAGACTTACGTGGAATCTTTCAAATTTTTATTTAGTGAATATGGTCAAACATAAGGTTTTGTTTTACTATCTTAAAATAAACGATTGTATATCAATAGTTATTGCTGCTAATATCCTACTAAACATATTTTCAGTGGAATCATACAATAGATTTCAAATATGTTTTTAATTTTAAAATATTTAAGGTAATTTTATTTAAAATAATTTAAATGAGTTTAGACAGATCTAAATGAACTAATATAATTATTATTGGTATAAACAAACACCTTTATTAGATCTTATATTAAATAGATCTAAATGTGTTCAAAAATTAAATAATAGGAATCATAAATAGAATAGGTCAAATAGAAAAAAGTCTATCCATTTTTAAAAAAGTATGTGACATGTATTTATTAGAAATTAATAATATAAAATATTATGCGTTTTAAAAATGTGAGTCAAATCAAATACTACTTTATATATTAACTCTTGAGGTCATTGGACTTGATAGAATTATGTATAAGCGTTGGTCATGGAATTCACTTAGGGGGTGTTATTGGTTAGTGAATTTAAAATTAATTCACTTGATTTTATAATGTAGTGTTATTCAATGATTGATTCTAAATTTTTTTTTATCAAAATCTAATGTTATTGGTCAGTGTATTTAAAATTTTAATGTTACCAGATTTTAAAATCTAGTGTTATTGGTTCTTGTATTTACAATTTATTCATTAAAAGAATTTAGAATCTATTGTTATTTAATTAAAGATTTAAATACAAGATTTAAAATCTTGTGTTATTCATCTTTGATAAATTCTTACAATTCATTTGACTTGAAATAATTTGAACAGATTTAGATTCAATTTCATGTGTAAAATATGTGAGTCAAAATCTAACCTATTGCACAGTTTCTATTAAAACCTAGACCCAATGGAAAAATATGACGCAGACACCTTTTCCTTTGAACAACGAAAGAACACTCATCTAGTAGAAAAAATATCACTTCAAACTTTTTGTATCTAGAAAATATATGAACAAACTTTTAGATATAAAGTCAGTGTCTCGCATTTTCATTAAAAAGTTAGCATCTCGCATTTTCATTAAAAAGTTAGCATTTCGCGTTTTCATTGTTAATTGATCAAACCTAAAAAATAAATTTCATCTTTTGACCAAACCCAGATTATTTTTTGCATTACATTAATCAAATTAGTATTTTTTTTTTCTTTTGGGATTTTCTATATACTCAAATCATATTTTTATTTTTTTATAATTAATAATATAAAATAATATGATCATCTTGTATTGACAGTGTTCTTTTGATAATATTGTTTATAAGTTTGGAATTACAATTCAAACTAGAATCCTCTTAAAACAAATTCTAATTCTAAGAAATAAATCAAATGATATTATGTTGAATTTTAAAACTCCCTGACACGGATTTAAAATATCTAGTAAATCATGTAGCTTAGATTGTAAAATGAATTAAACTTTTTAAAATCTACCATATTTTAAATCTAATAGAGTTGACATCAACTTATATAACCAATAATTTTGGATTTTTGGGTCCTTAGTTTAAGGTTATAATCGAATTTTATTTTGGAATTTTAGATTCAGTTTGAAAAACTTTAGATTTAGATATCTTAAATATTATCCTATACTATCTACTTTTTATTTGTTTGTATTTTATTTATCATATTCTCTTTTACAATTTTAAGCGAATTTCATTTTCCATAAATTTGCAGTTAGCTTCTTTGCCAAAACCAGAGAAACTACTACTTTTTTAGTTATGCTCCCGCACTGCGAAGGTGTGTATCCCAAAAGACGCAGTTCTATATGTTAGAGACGAAAATTGGCCCATCAATGCCCATGTATGAACATGAGTTAGCGCATTCTCCTCTTTTCCCAGCCACAATTACTCTTTTAAGCAATAACCTTCCTTAAGCATAAATGAAGTAAACATGCAGGTGAATAAATTAGATTTAGGGCAACAAATTATATAAATCTGGACACGTTTAGCGTAACTCTGTATATTGGGTAGTTTACGATTGTGCCTGGATATCCAATCTTAACCATGCCGAATCCGTTCAGATATTAAACACTAACCGAACTCGGACCAAACTTTATACTTCTGGTCGGGTACGGTTAATATGCTTATACCTAATCATGCATATGTTGCTAACACTATTCTATTTTCATAGCAAAGCTACATTTTCATGTGAACAATAGTAGTAGATGCCATATTTATAAATCTTGTGCATGTTTATGTTGAGATTCTTATGATTAAATTATAGATGAGACTACAAGATATTCCAAGACCTTAGACTACAACCTCATCTTGATTTCAATTTGTTATATGAAGGTCGTCTCATATGAAACTGTTTGGTTATTGACATCGCTCAAATTATTTTGGAAATTTTTGTTTCACTCAAATAAGAGATTCAGTTGAATTATTTAGGGATCAAATTCACATGAAGCGTGGACACACTAGACTGGAGATATTAAAATTAAAGTAGGCAATTAATATTAAAGCAATAAATAGTAGTAGAAAAGTAAGCAGTTGGTTGTAAATAATATGATGAAATAACTAGACTTAGGGTTTCACGCAACATAAATATGATGTATAGATGCTAAGGGTGTGTGATGAACTGTCCTAGAAATCGAATGTGATAGTAAGATATCCAGCTCTTGCTAGTTAAATCAGATGACTAAGTCTTTGTTCCAGCTGTCGCATGTGAACAAGGAGCGAGTGTCGATCAATACCATAGAAGGAGTGTCGATAGATGCTACCTTAGGAAAACATTAATGTCCTAATCGATATGTTCACTAAGTTAATTTAGCTCAGCTCTCGCATGTATCTAACAACCTAGCTCAGTAGAATTAATGTCTGGTAATGAACATACGATCGTAGTTGTCAGTATATTAAGTTCAAGGTTCGAGTTAGATACTCTAGAAAACAATCACTAAATCCAATTCTGATGAAGGATCATTAATAGGTTCACGCTAGCAGCTCTATATCTCGCAATTCATATAAATCCTAACAAAAGAAACTACTTAGACACAACTAAGCAAAGCATAACAATAATCTGAATATAATTCATAAATAGAATAAAGTAAGAAAACAATAGAGTTCCAATAATAAATCTCTAAAGGAGTCTTGATCTTCTCTACAAAACAAATAACTAAAAATCTTCTAAGAATGGTGGAATAGTTTGTGGGTGGTGTGTTGCCCAAACAATGGCAAAACATCAAAATACTAGGTATAAAGTCGGCTAGGGTAGTCTTGTAATTATGTGGATCTTCTAGGCTTGAGTCGGTCTTGAATTTAAGTCGGACCGTCTACTCGCGCGAGTGTTAAGCGACACCAAGCAGGTAGTGTCGATCGACACTCTTCCTGAATCTTGACTCTGACTTCTGATTTCTTCGGCAACTACTAGTTTCCTCATTATTAAGTTCTAGAGTGCTCCACATTGCTCCAAAATATACGTGGACCTTAAAACACTTTAAAATAGTCTCCAAACGCATATAATATACTCTAAAGAACACATATACTATGGGTGAAAACTGGTAAAATCAGAAGTATATCAACTCTCCCAGACTCATCATTTTGCTTGTCATCAAGCGAAGAATATAATAATAATATGAAAGAGGTTTGAAATTGCAGGGACTCACACAATTTTAAACTTACTATTATCACCTCTTCAATGTTGCAAGCCACATTGAATCAATTCCAACTATAGAGGTACATTATGTACTCCACCCTAGCAACCAAACCATCTTGCCAACCATTTAGCTAATATTATCTGACATACCCTTTTGCAAACCTCATTTCTTATAATAAAGGGTGCAAACTTTATCTTAGGAGTATCGATCAAAAGTACATGGACGCTTACTCAAGCCAGTATTTGAACATGCATGCATTCTTCTCTAATCCCTTTTCCCTCTTTCTCTCTTCTCTGAATCTTTTTTCTTTTTATTATTCTAGTGAACAGTGACCCTGCTGCAGTCCATCTTCTTCATCTTCTTTTTTTTTCTTTGACAGTGTAGGTGAATAATAGGGTCATAGAAAATTTTCCTACCCCTCATTTCCGACAGTATAGGTGAATAATAGGGTCATAGGAAATTTTCCTACCCCTCATTTCCAATAGTGTGTGATCAATCATTTCTGAATTAGAATAATGGGGTCATAGGAAATTTTCATACCCCTCTGAATCTTTCAGGAAATCATCTCTATCTTTCTAGATGCCGAAGAGAGAGAGAGAGAGAGAGAGAGAGAGAGAAAGGAACCAAAAAGACACATACTTTTACCTTCTAGACTTACATGAGAAATCTGATCAAATGTATACCAAGTCCCGAGAAAAGCAAATTGAGTTGATTATATTGGAGGTCAGCTTTGGTTCCTTCAAAAATTCTCAGCAAGAGTGGATGTTACTGGTAGGTGATCCACTTTGATATTTCTATTCGGTACAACCTACCATCAGTAAATCTAAGAATGATACTATAGATTGGTTAGATAATAAGTAAAAAATGAAAAAATTCATTATCTTCTTCTTGACTCTATAAAACTCAATATAAACACATAAAATAAAACACGATATCAGTAATACCTTCCCCAGACTTAAACAACATTTTCCCCTATGTTATACAGTCCACGATTTGGGAAAATAAATCGTAAAGACGAAATTAAACAAGGAAAATTGGTATACCTGCTCGCTGATGGTCAGTGTCGATCATTTAAGTGGCGACCGATACTCTGGATCCTCTATCGATCGACATTGATCAAGTGTCGGTCAATGCTTGGTGTAGACTTGTCTTCCTTGCTTTTTTTAACCTGAAATAAAATAAATACGAAAAATTAGTAAAAACGAAAACTAAAACTAATTTAAAACTTACAAATGGGTTGCCTCCCACGAAGCACTTGTTTATAGTCTTTAGCTTGAAATTTTAGGTTTTTGGCAAGTATGGAGGTAATGAAATACTTGTTGGGAATCAATTATCAACATCTTCTTTGCTCATCGAACCAAATGCCGACAAAGCTTTTGATGGCTTCTTCTCTTTTGGTTATGTGCTCTTGCTGTCTCTGAATAATCTAATGTGTGTAATTCACTTCAGCTGTAGCTCTTCCATACATTTGTTTAACCATCCAATATTGTCATTGATAGGGAAATAGAATGCATCAATCTTCTATAAAACACATCAAACATCCTCTCATGAGTTGTATAAATGTCAGTTGTCATCTCTTCAACTTAATCTCTCAGGTAAACCTCAGGTGCTGGCCGACGTGGAGGTGTAAGGTGGGCACCAAGAAACTGAAAACATCCATCATACTTTGGTAAAATCACATAGTAGGCTCCCCAACTATCTGCCATCTCAAGTATTACTTCCATATTTTCTTTTAAGACATTGATGATCCTTTCATCCCTAGCTTGTGCATTGCTCTATTCATCTTTGTATACTCCATGCTCATCTGGTGCTACTACACAGACCTTTATTTTGGGTGAAATGGTGGCTTCAACCGAAAAGCCTCTCAGAATTCGGGAGATGCGGGAGTGTCGATCGATGTTGATGATTGGGTGTTGATTGATGCCTCTTTGTCATCTTCATGCTCTGCGCCAGAACTAGAATAACAAACTACCACAAACCCTGGATCATCTCCTATCTCAATGTAGGGCGTGTTTCCCTTAACTACTCTGACCAGTTCATAGATATCATTCTTGTCAATGAGTGTCAAGCACATCCAATTTGTCTGCATGTTGCAAACAACTCCTACAGTAGTCATGAAGGCTCTCCCAAGTAGAAGAGAAGAATTCCAGCCTATCTGGATATCCATGACCTAAAAGCCACTGGAACTATGTACCTGAAGGTTTTCTGACAATTCCTCTTGAATTCACCTTAGAGCAATCCACAAAAGTGAACGAATCTTCAGAAGGCTCTATCTTCAGACTTAGTTTATTTTCCATGACCCTAGGCATCATACTAACTGAAGAAAATGTGTCACGGAGTGCATTAGGGTAGCTATGACCTCCAATTATGCAAGGAACCCCAAATTTCTCAGGATCATTCTTCTTCTTTCGTGTAATCTTCTATTTCATCTTCTCTCTGATTTGATAGAACATTGCTCAATGTACTCGTCAGTCTCTCTGCTTTCTCTGAAAAACATCCAGAGTCGATTTTCCCAAATGAGCATCATCTAATGGCATGTCTACAAGGATCCTTAGTAACTTTATCCATCTCCTTCTCATTAGCCTTTCTCTTTAGATGCTTGGGAACCTTGTTCTTCCTTCTCGTCGAAGACTGTCCCTCAGTAGCCTGCTGAATAGGCTCTGGTGCATATTCAGGTTGCTTGTTAGCGTCCTCTATCAGCTATATTCATGTATGATATGGTATCTTGAAGCATTCAAACGTTCTGCATTGATGCTTGTTAGTCGCACTTGTTAAGCTACTTGTGGGTGTCGAACGACGAAAGTGGTAGGTATCGATCGACGCTTGCATTTTAACATGGTATAACATTGAGGCAAATGGGTGTCGATCGGTGAAATCTTAGTATCACTTGATTCTCACCATTTAACAAGATCTTACGGACTCAACATGGGGTGTTTATCGATGCTCAGCTTGTGGTGTTGATCGACAGTTCGACACCAATGCAAACTTCTGAAAGACATGGAACTTTTGACTTAAAAGTCCCCTTCTTGGAGTTTCTCTTCCTTCACCACTTGCCAAAAATCATCATCTATGATGGCACTCACGTGGTTCCTCTGCTCAGCCTCTCCATTTCCTTAATCAACATTTTCTATCTTTTCACAGCTTCACCAGTCTGAACCACTTGAGTCTCCAAGTTCTTCAGATGGGTGCTGAGACTTCGAACTTGTCATTTAGGTTGGTGCACAAAACATCTACCTTCCCATTGAAATCCATGGCAAGATTCTATTGAACCTCAAGAGCTTGATCAATCATACTCTATCTTGATTTCTTGAGTTGTTGGTAGATGATTTTGGTAAGAAGAAGACCTATATCTCATGTTATTGATGTTGTTTTGTAGGGCATCTAGTACTGAGAACTCTGGTTTTAATTACTCTTTTGACTAGTGCCATAGGTGTTTCTGTTTCCACCCTGATTCCCAGGCCTCTAAAAACCAGTGCCACAAATGTGGTTCACATCCTATTTGTTGCCCTTATCATTGGCGGTATCAACAACCTCTACATCTTTTGCAAAGCTCACCTGCCTCTTAAGAAGCTTATGAAAACTTTCCAATTTGGCTTTAACTTCATCCATTTACTCCTTTCTGAAGCTAGCTGCCGATTTCTTCCTTTCTAAATCAGTGTTTGTGGTGCCATTGCTAGATGCCAAGTTCTCAATAAGTCTCACAATTTCTTCTGAATTCTTAGTGTTGAAACTTCCCTTACTAGCAATGTCTACATCCATTTGGTCAACCAAAGCGATGCCTCTGAAGAAGCTACTAAGCAGATGTACCTCGTTGAACCCATGGTGTGGACATTCCCTTTGATATGACTTGAATCTGGTCCATGAGCTTGTGAAAGACTATGCATGCTCTTGTGTGAATGTAGCAGTTTTGTTCCTCAAGTCTTCAGATCGCACATCATCAAAGAAATTACGCAGGAAGGCGTTTTTGATGTCAGTCCAAGATGTAAGAGATCCTAGTGCTAACTGCATAAGCCAATACGAAGCATCTCCAGAAAATGAGTACTGAAGAGCTTACAAAGAAGGTAGTCCTCATGAACTCCATTGCTTTAATAACAAATACAAGATCCTTGAACCACTCAAGATGGTCCATCGGATACTCATGTGGGTGACCATGATAAGGTGTCTGTCCCACAAGTGTAAAGTAAGCAGGCTTCAGCTCAAAATCGTGCCTCTGGAAAGTAAGAGGACGAATGCAGATTTACTGGCGTAGTATTGTTCTGGATGATTGTAATCAGCCACCGTTTTAAACGAGCAGCCTGGAAATTCTCATCAGCTACAGCCTGAGCATTGGCTGCAGCCTTCTCAACATTACCAACTTTTAGAGCAGCTGCTTCTGGATCAGGTATTACAACCCCCTAATCATCAAGTCTCTTACCTACTACATTACGCAGATGACCCTCAGGGTCATGCAGGTTTCCATTCTCATCCCTTGTTAGCACAAGACGGTGACCATGTTGCTTGCTTGCATGTTGGTATCGATCGATGAAGATGTGTTGGCGTCGATTGATATTGTGCGCTTCTCCTTGTGGATCGTGCGTTCTAAACGTGTATGGTATGAGAATAACAAATCTTTTTTTTGTTGCTTTGGCGACTGCTGGGCATGCACCTGAAAGACAAAGAAAAAAATAATTTTGTACTGTAACTAAAATATAAAGTAAAACCTAGAATAAACTTATTAATCAAGTTGAATGTTGAATCCAATGTCCCCTGGCAACAAGGCCAAATTTGATCTCACTCAAATTACCCTAGAGCAACTTTCTCTCTCAAATAAGAAATAAGAGATTCAGTTGTAGTACTTAGTTATTGAATCCACATGGATGGTGAGCACACAATAGACTAGAGATATTAAGATTAAGTTAGACAATTAATATTAAAGCAATAAATAACTGAATATTAGTAGATATGTAAGCAGGTAGTTGTAAACAATATGATGAAATAGCTAGACTTAAGGGTTCAGTCAATAAAATTATTATGTATAGATGCTAAGGGTGTGTGATGAACCTTCCTAGAACTCGAATGTAATAGTAAGATATACATGTCTCGCTGTGACTCAAATTAGATGACTAAGTCTTTGTTCCAGCTGTCGGATGCGAGCATTGATCGATACTATGGAAAGAGTGTTGATCGATGCTACATTAGGCAAGCATTAACATCCAAATTGATATGTTCACTAAGTTAATCTAGATCAGCTCTCGCATGTATCTAACAACCTAGCCCAGCAAAAATTAATGCCATGTAATGAACTTACTATCGTATATATTAGTATCTTAAATTCAAGGTTCTAGTTAGCTACTCTAGAACAAAAGCACTAAGTCTAATTCTGATGAAAAAATCCTTAATTGATTCACCCTAGCAGTTCTATATCTCGCAATTCATATAAACCCTGATAAAATCCTAAACTTAACAAAAAAAAACTACTCAGACATAAATTAAGAAAAACATAACAATAATCCGAATAAAATTCATAAATAGAATAAGGTAAGAAAACAATGGAGTTCCAATAAAAAATTTCAAATGAATCTTGATCTTCTCTCCAAAAAAATAACTAAAAAGCTTCTAAGAATGGTTGAATAGTTTATGGGTGGTGTGTTGCCAAAACAATGACACAACACCAAAATACAAGATATAGAGTCGGCTAGGGGCAGTCTTGTAATTATGTGGATCTTATGGGCTTGAGTCGGTCTTGAAGTTTAACTCGGCCCGTATACTGGCGTGGGTGTCGAGCAACACCAAGGAAGTAGTGTCGATCGGCACTCGCCTGAATCTCGACTCTAACTTCTGATTTCTTCGATAGCTACGAGTTTCCTCATTTTTAAGCTCTAGAGTGCTCCATAATCTCCACATTGCTTCAAAAACATATATGGACATGAAAACACTATAAAATATGCTCTGAGCACATAATAGACTCTAAAAAGCATATATACTATGGGTGAAAGTTAGTAAAATCAGAAGTATATTAGTTATACGAAAGATAGTTTTGTCCAACTTTTTTTTCAATTAATTATACAAATTTTTTTTTTAATATATACATATACTAGGCGATTCACCCGCGCCCATGTGCGGACATGAATATTTACAAAAAACTAAAGTATAATTATTTTGGTATTTTATTAGTATTTTTTATTTTTTGTGTATTTTTTGATATTTTACTTACTGTTTTTATTCATGAGTTATTTAGATGTGGTGTCTTATTTTGTAAAATACTCCATTTGGCTAGATATTTAATTTTGCAATTTTAAATTGGTTAAATTTGGTATAGTTAATTAATTTTAGTTATGTTGTTATTTATGTTTGTAATATTATATTTTTATTAATTTTTTTAATTATTTTGTTTTCTATAATTTTATTTAAACCTATTAATCATTTAATAGTTTATAAAGTAACAAAATCCAATAAGTGAAAAAACATTCCTCGTTTAGGTCTATCGTTGATGAAAATTGTTTAACGTAAAGTGACATTACATTAAAAATAAACATGTGGTATGAAGGCAAACACATTTAAATCTTACTTACTTATTAGGTTACCTTGTATCTCTCAGTATAATATCAACTTTTGTCGTAGGCTTTCCTTTAGCATTAAGCTTTTGTAAAAAATTAACACTAACAATTTGTCCTACTATCTCTGCATAAAAAATGAGTATAAAAAAGATTTGAAATACAACACCTACAAGAACAATAAAACTCTTGTTTATTAAAAGAAATTTTACCAACTAAAATATTCTTATCAATGTTTAGAGATAGAATATCAGTAAAGTCGGTATAGTATTTTTAGGCAACTCTGCTAGAAAATCTTCACATACACCCATATAAGTAGTTAGATAAAAAGATATCTTGAAAGGGTGTGAACTGGTTCGAAAATCACTAATTTTAAATGTGTTAATTGTTTTTTGATTCATTTTCTGCCAATTATTTTTGAAACTCTTAACAAAACCATCACCTTCTACGGATTTATAACAAAGATGAAATTTTAGGAAACTCTCTCTTACAAGTGTTTTCTCTCTTGTTTTTCTTTTTGCTTGATGGTTACAAATGGTGCTAAGCACCCCTATTTATACTAGTGAGAGGCTAACTACAACAACTTCTACACACTTCTTTTTCTACACACATCCATTTCCACACACTTCTTTTTCTACACACTTCTTCATCTTTCTCCATTCTTCTCTAGATTTTTCTTCTTCTTGGGCTAAGGTTAATTGGGCTTAAGGAGGAAAACCCAACAAATCTCCCCCTTTCCGACTTAGCCCGAAACCGTTGTCATGCCGGTGCCTTTGCAGCAATCTTCAAACTTCTTGATCGGTAGTACTTTGGTCATAAAGTCTGACCAGTTTTCATCTGTGTGTACTTTGTTGAGATGTATGAACTTCCCTTCAAGAACTTCTCGTATCCAATGATGCCGAATATCAATGTGCTTTGAGCGAGAATGAAATGTTGGATTCTTTGCTAAGTGAATAGCACTTTGGTTGTCACACATCAAGTTGTACTTGTCTTGCTTTACTCCCAACTCAAGTAAGAGGTTCTTCATCCATAACATCTCCTTGCATGCTTCCGTTGCTGCGATATACTCTGCTTCCGTGGTGGATAAGGCAACACACTTTTGTAGCTTCGATTGCCATGAAACAGCTCCCCCTGCAAAGGTAACCACAAATCCTGAAGTTGATTTTCTCGAGTCTTTATCACCAGCCCAATCTGCATCGGTGTAACCGTTCAGCTCAAGTTTTCCATTGCCAAAGCATAGACACCTCTTCGTTGTGCCTCGTAGATAGCGTAGGATCCACTTAACTGCTTTTCAATGCTCCTTTCCTGGATTTGCTAGAAAGCGACTCACAACTCCTACAGCATATGCAATGTCGGGTCTGGTGCACACCATGGCATACATGAGACTGCCCACTGCTGATGCATATGGGGTAGTCTTCATTTCTTCTTTCTCCTTCTCACTTGTTGGACTTTGTTCTGAATTTAGCTTGAAATGTCCAGCAAGTGGAGTATTTACCGGCTTTGCTTTGTGCATGTTGAATCTCTCCAACACCCTTTCAACATATCGTTCTTGGGACAACCATAAAAGTTTCTTTGGCCTGTCCCGAGTTATCTTCATTCCAAGAATCTGTTTAGCTTGCCCCAAATCTTTCATAGCAAAAAACTTTCCTAAGTCATTCTTCAATGCGGCTATCTTGTTGCGGTCTTGGCCCACAATCAGCATATCATCAACATAAAGTAATAATATGAGAAAGTCACCGCTTTCGTACCTCTTTATGAAAGTGCAATGATCATTCTTGGTTTTCTTGAAGTTATGATCCACCATGAAAGAGTCAAACTTCTTGTACCATTGTCTTGGGGCTTGCTTGAGACCATAAAGACTCTTCTTTAATCGGCATACCAAGTCTTCTTTTCCTGGGACCTTGAATCCTTCTGGTTGCTCCATATAGATTTCCTCCTCGAGGTCACCATGTAGAAAGGCCGTCTTAACATCGAGTTGTTCAATCTCTAAGTCTAGGACCGCTGCTAGACCAAGAACCACTCGGATAGAGGACATCTTCACCACTGGAGAGAATATTTCTTCAAAATCTATGCCTTTCTTCTGGTTGAATCCTTTCACAACCAATCGGGCTTTGTATCTTGGATTTGAGCTTCTCTCCTCATACTTCAACTTGTACACCCACTTGTTTTTCAAGGCTCTCTTTCCTTTTGGTAGCTTCATTAACTCATAGGTGCGGTTGTCTTGCAAGGCTTGCATCTCATCTTGCATAGCTTCTACCCATTTGTCTTTGTGAATGTCTCCTATGGCCTCCTCATAGCTTTGTGGCTCCCCCTCATCTGTAAGATTCACATACTCATCTCGATAGTATCTTACAGATGGTCTTGTCTCTCTTCCGGATCTTCTTGGCTCATGTTCTTCCTCTGGCTCCATTTGCTCTTCTTCTTCTTCACTTTCATCACCATTTGGATCCATGATGGGACTCCCTTCGCCATCTCCTCCAATCACTTGTTCATGATCTTGGGGCTTATGAGAATCTTCACTCCTTACAACCCTTAGCTTTGGTTTCTTTGATTTATTGATGTCTTCAATTGTTTGATCTTCGAAGAAAACAACATCTCTGCTTCGAATAACTTTCCTGTTAATTGGATCCCAAAGCCGATAGCCAAAATCATCCTTTGGTGAACCAAGGTAGATGCACTCTTTAGTTTTAGAGTCTAACTTGGCTCGTTCATCCTTAGGAATGTGGACGAATGCTCTACACCCGAACACCTTTAAATGGTTGTAGGAGACCTTCTTACCAGACCAAACTTCCTCCGGAATATCGCCTTCCAAAGGAACTGATGGTGTAAGATTTATAATATCCACTGTAGTCTTTAAAGCTTCTCCCCAAAATGGCTTGGGTAGTTTAGCGTGAGAGAGCATGCACCGAACTCTTTCTGTAATCGTCCGATTCATTCTTTCAGCAAGCCCGTTCAATTGTGGCGTCTTTGGTGGTGTCTTCTCCATTCTGATTCCATGAGCTTTGCAAAATGCTTCAAAAGGACCCCGGTACTCTCCACCATTGTCTGATCGAACACACTTGAGCTTTTGACCCGTACTTCTTTCTGCTTGGGCTACAAACTCCTTGAAAGCATCTAGAACTTGATCTTTTGTCTTCAAAAGGTATACCCATACCTTCCTTGAATGGTCATCAATAAAGGTGACGAAATATGATGCACCTCCATTTGATTTCTCAGACATGGAGCATACATCAGTATGCACTAGATCAAGAATATGCTTCCTTCTCGTGGGTGTAGAAGATCTTCGGAAAGCGACTCTATGTTGTTTTCCGGCTAAGAAATCATGACATGGTGTGAGATACGTACCTCTCATATCAGGAATAAGTTTCTTGCGAGAAAGTATATTAAGACCTTTCTCACTCATATGCCCAAGTCTCCGGTGCCATATATCCATGTCGTCGCTTGCAACATTAACTTCCTCCTTGCAAAGCTTGGCTTGTGTTACGTATAATGAGCCTTCTTTTCTTCCTCGAGCCATGATCAAACTCTCTTTGGTTAGCTTCCACTTGCCACTGCCAAAGTGGCTATCAAAACCGGCATCATCAAGCTTCCCTGTTGATATGAGATTGAGTCTCATATCGGGAATATGTCTCACATCCTTAAGAACTATCTTACACCCAGTGTTTGATGTAAGAATAACATCCCCCTTTCCAACGATCTTGCTTCTTCCTTGGTTTCCCATTTGAACATCACCAAAGTCACCACTTTGGTAGGTTGTGAAGAAGCTTCCATGAGGGGTGACGTGAAAAGAAGCACCAGAATCAACGATCCATGAGCTATCATCAGAGCTAAGATTACATTCTCCAACGAGATATAGGTCTTTGCTCTGGTCTTCAACAATGGTGGTAGTCTTGTCTTCATGCTTCTTCGGAGGATTGAACCGGTCTGGTTTAATATTACCTGCTTGTTGATCTTTCTTGAAAAACCGACACTCCGTCTTCATGTGGTTTGGCTTGCCACAATAGTAGCAGGTTACTCTTGGTCGTGACTTGGATCTTCTTCGAGATTGGTCTCGTCCTCTGCTTTTGTTGTGAACACGAGTCTCCTCTCTACCTCTTCTATCAACAATGTTGGCTTCTGAATAAGAACTCGAGTCTCGTTCCTTCCTCCGGACTTCTTCATTTAGAAGGCTATCGCTGACGGTGTCCATGGTAAGTTTTCCCTCCGGTGCTGAATTGCTTAGAGTGACAACTAGTGTGTCCCAACTCTCCGGTAGTGAACTAAGGAGTAAAAGGGCTTGCATTTCATCTTCAACCTTCATATCAACTTTGTTAAGCTGATTTACGAGTCCCTTGAAATTATTTAAGTGCTCCATCATGTTTTGGCCATCCTTGTACTCCAACTTTACCAACCGTCGGACAAGAAGAGCTTTGTTTCGAGGCGTTTTCTTTTGAATCATAGACTCAAGCTTTGTCCATAATTCATAAGCATTTGTATAGGTAGATACATGTTCAAAGAGAGATCGGTCAATGTACTTACGGATTACAGCAACCGCCTTTCGGTTTAGTACTTCCCATGTTTTGTCATCCTTTCCTTCCGGCTTCTCCTTCATGATGATGGGTTCGTGTAAATCCTTACAATAAAGGTGGTCTTCCATCATCGGTTTCCAATAAGAGTAGTTGTCTGTCGTGAGTTTGAACATATCACCTTCAACGGTAACGGTAGCCTCCATCTTGAATCACACGAGATCTTGAGGATATGTTTGAACCTTGCTCTGATACCACTTGTTGGGAAAATTACCCAATATTCTTCGTGAGATGAAGATGGGATTTAGACAACTAAGAGTTTAAGAAGAAGACTCTTAATATTTAGGAAAGGGATTTATAACAAAGATGAAATTTTAGGAAACTCTCTCTTACAAGTGTTTTCTCTCTTGTTTTTCTTTTTGCTTGATGGTTACAAATGGTGCTAAGCACCCCTATTTATACTAGTGAGAGGCTAACTACAACAACTTCTACACACTTCTTTTTCTACACACATCCATTTCCACACACTTCTTTTTCTACACACTTCTTCATCTTTCTCCATTCTTCTCTAGATTTTTCTTCTTCTTGGGCTAAGGTTAATTGGGCTTAAGGAGGAAAACCCAACAGAAATTAATATGCGTAGATTAAGTCTAGAGGGGAATTCTACACCTAGTTATTAGGATACCTTCATAATTAAAGCCAATGCAAGTATATTATTTAACTTAAGAAATATGATTGTGTATCAGTGACCTTTCCACTGAGCATACTTATGACCCAAATTTTCCATAGTTTTGTATGAGGCCTCACTCTTATGTTGGTGCTTTGGTCCTAAGTGACCCTTCAAATTTGTTTTTATGATTCTTGATCGGTCTTGTACTGAACATGGCTTGTGTCTTTGGATAATGAAGACTTTATCCATTTGTCGTGGCCTTCAATAAACTTGTGTTTTTTTTTTAATTTGCATTGATAGCGGGCTATGCTTTTGAATTCTTCACATGAGTGAATTGCTTGCCTTCGACTAAGAATTTACATCTTTTTTTGAAGCATGTTTACTGTTACTGATGAAACCCTAGGAACGGGCACTATGCTTTTGGCTGAATCAGAACTAATAAAGTGATGGTTTGACTGAAGAATGATTGAATGATCGAATGATGATGGATAGACAATCCGGTTAGCTACTAGCTTCTTCCGGTTGTAGAGGGAGTGAGGAGTCACACAAGATTTGCGGAAAGGCTCTTGATTCATCTACTCTCTTGTTCCTGGATATGATATACCAAATCAACAAGAAGAGGTTGTCGATTGATTAGGGTTCACATACCTTCACAACCAATTTGTTCGCAAGAAAAATTGAATAACCAAAATCAGAAAGAGTTTTTTTGATAAAAATGATGATTGATTTATTTATTATGGTTGTCTCTCCTTATATAGGTTACAAGTTGTGGGAATCAAAGATAAAGTGCTAATATAAGAATAAAGACTTGACTTTTCACAAGAATTGAGTTCTTTTTTGAATGATCCTTGTCATGCCATGACCTTTACTGATTGCTTGAATACCTCTTGATATTATTGATGAGAATGGGCCAGTAATTTTCTTGTCAAAACCTGTTCCAAACTTACTTCAAACAAAACCAAATTGATGATATTATATTATTTTCATGGGCGAAAAGCTTCTTCTGGGGTCTCTTGTTCCAGAATGTCTTCATATGGTTTCTTGGACATGTTGTCATGGTTTAGTAACTTAGGCTTGATTGATGAATGCATTGACCCACCAAAAAGGAACAATAACTTCATTAGATTATCATGTGGCCTCCATGACCCGATACGACCGAAAAAGTGAAATCTTTGGACATCTCTCAAAACTCCACGGCCTGGACTGACTTTGGTTTGACTATAATACTCTCATGCTCAGATAGTCGAGTAAACTAGTCTCTAAAATCTCCTTTTAGCTCTTGTTGGTTGTCCTTCTCCCTATGCTTCTCCATCGTCCATCTCGTGTGGTCTTGATCGGTTGTAAAGCTGTCCAGGAATGCATCATCCCACTTTATTCTAAAAGTATTTTTTTTTGAAATATGGTTCTCCTACATCAAAAGGAAACATGTTAGATACATGAAAAATGATTAAGCAAAGAAACTTGCAAGCAATGGTAAAGTAAAATTTTGGAATGTAACTTCCTTGGGCTATAATGAAGTCTCTTTCCTCAAGTATTTCCAGTTCCAAATTCCAGACTGCTAAGTCTTTTGTTACCTCCCTCTGCTTGAATCCCATTGAAACTGAATATGTGTATCATGTGATCTCGAAACACCTAGAGAAACCACATCAAATGTGTAAGAGAATTAGTTAATCTGTTTCTCCATTCTTAAGAAATCAAAAACAGAATTCATGCTCTTTGGTAAATCGCCAATAACATGGTTAAAGTCCTTAACCCAAAGTTCTTTCAATGCGTATCTGGGTACAAACATCTCCTTATAGACCAGTTCCTGCTTAGAAAAACTTCCAACTTCCACATTTTATTCAAAGGTAGCTGTTGATTCACAAAGTTTTCTAAAACATAAATCTTTTTGATTCAAAACACTTTCTAAATTCTGTTCATGGTTGCCAAAACTTTTGTTGTGTTCCAGAAATTAATTTCTAATATATTTTAACTAGTAAAATTAGTATAAAGGTCATTATATTCAGATCTGAGATAAAGTAAGGAAAAAGAAAAAAATACTAGTGATAAAAATATCACAGCTGGAACGTGGTTAATTTGACTATAAAATCTGAAAATATGACCGATAATGCACCACATTTTTCACTAAAAATAAAAATAAAGAAAAACATAAAGGGTCCATTTGAGAACATTCACAAACTATTAGAATCATTTGAGAATTTGATCTGCTTAACATCATCGAAGACGCTACGGAATGGAAGAGCATAAATGAGGATGAACAAAGAATTGTTAAAGAACCCCAATGCACCATAAGTCTTGTACGATGGTCGACCCCTCCTCCCCCCTTCCCCCTCCCCCCCCTCCAACCATCTATGTGGGTCAAATGTAACACAGATGGAGCATGGCGACAGAATGAAGAAAGAGGTGGGGTAGGCTGGATTAGCAGAGACCACAATGGAATGTTGTGGGCAGGAGCTAAGCTGATGCAAGGAATGGGCTCAGCTACAGAAACTGAGGCTGAGGCAGTTAGATGGCCCTTGCTAACGCTGACAGATTTTGGATACCAAAGGATTATGGGTGAATCTGATTCACAGGTACTTATCAGGATGATCAGAAGCGAGGAAGAGATCTGGCCAGTTATCAGACTGATCGTCCAAGATATACTACAGTCCCTGAAAGCTTTTCTAGAATGCGAAGTGACTTACTACTCAATAGAAGGGAACAAGTCAGTTAAAAAATAACATTTTTAGTTTGCATGAAACATTAATGTTATCACTTTAAACGTTCTTTAAACTGCACAAAAAACATTTTGGATATTAATAGTTCTTCCTAAATGAATGACATTTGTAAAAGATCTTAAACTAATCAAAATTGGCTGAAAAATTCAAATTTATGTTATACATTCTTGAAAATAATGATATAAATTAGGTTCACTAAGCCGGGTAAACTAAAATTGGTTACAAAGTGTGTATTATGTTGCATAAAAGGTTATGTTTATTAGGCTGCTTAAACTAAAATTCTATGTTAATATATTTCGAAAATACCCATAAAAAAGTTTATGTTAATATAAAATTACATGTTGATATCTTTCAAAAAAACATTTCAATAGAAACCCATATATTAGAACAAATTTTAGTCGATTTCATTGTTCAAATTAATTTTCAGCTTAAATCATGTAAATATTATTTAAATAGGCCTAATTATATAAATTGAGATGATAACTATAAAAATATAATAAAATATAACATGCGTTCAACATAGGCTAGTAGATTTTAATTCTCTACATGAAAGGAATGTAAGTGATACTAAACCACCTTTAATGAAAATGGTTGCATAATGCATGCTTCATTTAATGCCCACAAGAACCTATCCTTAAATTAAATATATATTTGTAAGACAGACCTTACCTGTAAGTCTCTTTTTTTACTAATGTCAATAAGCACTTGTCAATAAGCACTTGGCCGTTCTTGCCGTCTAGTTATAGCATAAAACGATAAGAACAATTTTGGTTTATACTGAACAAAAATTGTTGGAGGTGTCTATTTATAGCGAGTTGGAAAATATGAAACCGGCGGTACATACACTTGTAAAGTTGCCGAGCTCCAGCTGATATCACATCATTAAATGCATGCAGTGTAACTAGAAATAACTTTATCATCATTAGATATTTTCTGTCATGTATATTAATTTCTTTTATTTACTCATTATCTCTTACCGTGTACGTCACTTGCATTGAAAATTCTTTAAATTTTGGTTTAATTCAACCAAAACTCTTCTCTCACTGACACCTGTCAATACCCATAACATATTTTTTACTGTTGAACCCATTTTCAAAATTTGAATCCAGGTTTATATACCAAAGTTGGTTACTTGCGGTTTCCTTCAACTTTAACATGGCAATTCAGTTAAGTTAGATACACTTTACTGTACATATATATTTTCAAACGTGTCAAAATTTCTAACTCGCTAAAACCCCAAATTTCTCTTGCCTTTAACCTTAATTTCAGTTTTTCCCAAATTTTTACAAAACGTTTGAATCCCTACCCCATTACTATGGCCAATAGTCAGATTTCAAGTTCTATCTCCTCGCAAACTACTTCAGGAATTGATGGATCCCCTTGCCACTCCTCAAAAACGACTGTTATGCTTATGTCACGAACCGACAAAAACCCATGAAGAAAATTCCACAAATCTCACACCCATGGATTTTACATATGTGTAATAAGGAGAAGCCACATGATTGACAAAAGATGAGCCTCCTAGAAGCGAGGGACCAAATTTACTAATCTTATCTGACAGCCAAAATATCATTTCTCCTGACTCAAAGATTCAGGTCAATGTCATAGAATCGTATCGACTTGGGCACCGTCGATGTTAGCTATGTGAGCAACCATTCATGGTATATATATAAAATACTTAAGATTTAATATACATTATACCTTTTATTTGAACATATTAGAAGTAAATTTTCCTATAGTTATTCACATTTAATCATATTTTTGAAATAATAAACTGCACACATTTATATATTTATAAAATATATAATACCAAATAAATCTGAATGATTAGATAAAATAATTAAAAAAGGAATAACAAAAATATTTATTGTAAGAACCAACAAAAAATAAATAAAAAAATCCATAACAAACCCTCTAACTATAATTTATCTAAATCATAAAACCTATAAATTTAAAGGGAAAAAATCTAATTTTTAAAAAAATATTCTTTTTTCTTTTTCATTTTTGTAGGATTTCCATTTGTCCCCATAATCAAATGTCCACAATCTAAAGCATCATCCTTGCGCTTTAATCCATCAGATTGGGAAGCTTCAGTTGAATCTTCCAGATTACGTTGACAATCCATAAACAAACCACCCTAAAAATACATAATAATAAATAATTAAGACACTTACATAAAATATTTATAAAAATTCATAAACAAACACATGAAGACGATAAATACCTGAAGGTTATACCTTCAGTGACCCACTTACTAATCAAATCTTCATCATCAGAAATTATTTCAACTTTAATGGACATTTTACGACTCCTAAATTATCAGCTGATACATTAAGCTTGAAAATATATGCTATACCAATAAGTCTGAGCAACGGCAAAGGTAGAACATATGCGTCTTCCTACAGAAGAAAAAATAAACATTAGAGACAGTCACAGTTCCTAAAACATTACCAAAATATTAACAGCCAATAAACATCATATATTATCAATAATTTTGATCTTAGAAAATCTGAAAAGTACCTCTAAATTCTCGCACACAAACAAATCGAACAACACATACAATACATGCTGCCTCATTAGACTTAAAAAAAATCTGATACTTGCTTTGCATACCCAGACCACAACGTACATGTTAAACGTGTATCTCTAAATATTAAATATACAAAACATTATCAGATTATAAAAATAAAATAATATAAAATTAAACTCTAAATAAAACTTACGTTGTGTTACGAATGGATAATTTTAACCTAGTTGAAAATTTTTCTTTTGTCATAAGATCTTCTAAAGGTCCCACATTCACAACTTCACCAATAACATCTAAACACACAAAATATTAGAATGAGGAACCGGTGAAAAGAGAGTAAATAAGTCACATCAATAAAAACACAATATGATATAAATAAAACTTACTGACTAAGACTTCTTTTTCATACTGACGTCCTCATATTTTTTAAAAATTCTTTGAAATATTTATTTGTTAACTCTTTCGGAAAATCATCACAAGGGGTAATTTGGGTTGCTCTATAGAAGTTTATTTTAAAAGGTAGAGGATTGGTTTTATATTCAATAGTATAGTCACCCATGATGAAATTACTTAGAATAAAAAAATCCCCTTGAGATAACTTAGATCAAAAGTTACCAAGAGAACGTTCGTCAATATAAACATGAATCCTCGTCCCCTAAAAAATAAATTACAAAAATAAGTGACTAAAATTAAATCACATAACTAATAATAATAAATAAATAACGAAAAGAAAATATTATACTTACAACAGTATCAACCATCACCAATTCAATTGAAACAATTTTTGAATTTTTCTATGTATTTCAAAGTTTTAACACCTTAATTTTGATTTTGTAGCAATCGGTAACTAGATTAATATCTTCAATAAGAACAAGAGAAGCGTATTTTTTTCAAAAAAAGAAGACATAGTTTGTATAATTTTGATGAGAAGTATTATAAATTTTGTGTGTAGCTTTTGTTTTTGAGGTGACGCAAAAGAAAGAAACTTCAACGATATATATGTGGCTACATTGAGTCGATGATCTTTTTTTAATATGTATTGTATTTGGTTTTGTTTAATTAAGTGTTTTTTGATATCTTAGTTACTTAAAAACCACTTAGACATTATCTATATTATCATTAAAATACAAAACTATAATAAAAGATATCTTATGATCTAATATAATCCATGCGATAATATGAATATCAAAATAGTAATATATTATCTATAATGTGATTATCCCTTAACCAGGTAAATATGTACTATACTCACTTTTTCAAATAAATTATTTATAATATATATATATATATATATTTGGTTTTACATAAAAAGTTAAAATATAACAATTAAGTAAAATTATGTATAATCAAGGAGAAAAATGGCAAAAAAGTAATTAAAATTAAGAAAAATATGACAAATAACAAAATAACTTATAATTAAAGAGAAAGTGACAACTAAACAAATTCATTTCTCAAATAATAATATAGGTAAATTAACATCCAAAATTTAAAGTTTTTTTTAAGAACGATAAATATTATTAGATTTTTCTTTGTATCCATTCAAAAAAAAAAAGAAAGAAAGAAAAGCGAACCAAGGGGAGTGCCATAGAGGTATTGGGCTATGAGGGCCAAATGTGTAAGTATATGAAAATGTAGGACCTGTTAAGAGATTATAGTTTGGGGGTGGGGCGACTGGGAAGAAGAGAAGCAGAGAAAATAAAGAGAACGAGGAATGCTTCCTCAATGGATACTCAGATCTGACGATAATCATTTCCGGTGGGAAATCAGAAGATCTCCGATTCGGTGGTAGAGAAATCAATGGACGATTTCTCAGGCCTGTTGACAAAAGACTTGGGACTGAAGCCCCATGGAAAATCTGCTCCGATGGCACCTCAGACAAACTCGTCATTTGACGATCTGAGTCGCGATGGTGATGATCTCCTCTTCAACGATTCTCGCTTTCAGCCGAAGGCCATGCCAGTGTATGACAAGCCCGTATATGATGATGAGGATGTGTTCCCTGAGCTCAAAATCTCATCCACTTCTCAATCAGCTAGGTTTGAGGACAATTTCTTGTCACCTTCAAAGCACAACATCGATGATCCGATTGGAGATTCGGGCTCCCCTTTTGATGACTTGATTCCTGGGTTTGGTAAACGGTAACATTTTCATCAAATTCCACAGCTTAGAGCTAATAAAAAGTAGCGAGAGAGAGAGAGAGATAGCTATTTGATGCATACAAGGTTCTCTTATTTGTTCCTCCTGAAACTCTTAGAAATTCTCCAAAATGTTGAACGTTTTCTCTAAATGAACTGTAACACTTTTGCTCATAACGCTCGCTTCTAGAACATGTTAGTATCTTTTTTTTTGGTTTTCAATTCATATGCAAAATTTCATATTGATTTTTTTTCCCTGCACAGGCCTACTTCAGAGACGAGTCAATCTCAGACACCTCCATATCGGGCAGCCAAGACATCTTCCAATCTTGTGGAAGACCCATTTGTAGTCTTAGAGGAGTCTGCAGCAGGAGGGTTCATTGATCCATTGGAGGAAATTGGTCAATTCAACAGCAGAAAAATTGATCATTCATCGTCTGCCCGTGGAGGAGTATTTGTTGATATTGACCCTCTGGATAGTCTTGGAAAAGATATGAATGGTAGAGACAAAAATCACTTGAGACCAGAAAAAGTCAGTGGCTCTCACTCACCAGTAGAAAGTTCTGGGAAAGCTTCTTATGATGAAGTTTTGGAGCCGCAGAATACTTCATCCACAACTGTTCCTCAGGCAAATTTTGACTCATCTGATGATGTGTGGCTTACCGTATCTGAGATCCCCCTATTTACGCAACCTACAAGTGCTCCGCCACCTTCGAGACCTCCACCACCAAGACCTACACGTCCTATGAAAAAGAAGGTTAACGAGCCTTCTTTCTCTAACCACATACACGTTCGTAGCTCAGCTAGAGCTTCTGAAAATAGCCACACAGCATCTCAAATGGATGAACTCGACGATTCTTCTGTGGGCAGAAATCAGACTGCTGCCAATGAACATCCCGAGCCTCTCTCTGGTGATGATTCAGATGTTTTCTCTACTGCTGTTGCGTCAGCTGCTGCCATGAAGGATGCCATGGACAAAGCAGAAGCGAAGTTTAGGCATGCTAAGGAAAGGAGAGAGAAAGAAAATTTGAAGGCAAGCAGAAATAGAGAAGGAGATCCAATGGAGGAGAGAGAAAAGCAAGTTCGACTGGATCGTGAAAGGGTAGAGAGGGAGGCAGAGATGGAAAATGCCCAGGAAAGGGAGAGAGAGCAGAAACGAATTGAGAGAGAAAGGGAACGACTGCTGGCTAGACAGGCGGTAGAGAGGGCTACAAGGGAAGCACGCGAAAGAGCAGCAACTGAGGCACGTGCAAAAGCTCAAAGAGCTGCTGTGGAAAAGGCTTCTACTGATGCCCGAGAACGGGCAGAAAGGGCAGCAGTTCAGAGAGCTCATGCTGAAGCACGTGAAAGGGCAGCTGCAGGGGCAAGGGAAAAGGCTGAGAGAGCTGCAGCAGAAGCTAGAGAAAGGGCAAATGCTGAAGCGCGGGAGAAGGAAGCAAGGGTTAGGTCAGAACGAGCTGCTGTTGAACGGGCAGCTGCTGAGGCACGTGTGAGAGCAGCTGCGCAAGCTAAAGCTAAGCAGCAGCAAGACAGTAACAATGATCTTGACTCCTTCTTCAACTCGGTTTCCAGACCAAGTAGTGCTCCCCGACAGAGAAGCAACCCTCCGGTGAGATTGGATATCTACTTGTGTTCTGATTTGCAAGTTCTTTACAGGGTGCTGTTGTGTTTCAGGATCCTTTCCAAGATTCATGGAACAGGGGAGGGTCTTTCGAATCTAGCAGGGCATCTTCGCGAGTGCCTTCTGGAGCATCAGAGAACCTGAGGAAGACCTCTTCAGCTACAAACATTGTGGATGATCTCAGTTCAATATTTGGAGGTACTGAGGTTTATTCGTCATATTCTGTTCCCATGCACTTTTTACATAACTTTTAAATTCGCCACTTCTTCGTTGTAAAGCTTCAGCAACCCAATCCGGTGGGTTTCAAGATGTTGAAGGAGAAACTGAAGAGAGACGGCGTGCCCGGCTGGAACGCCACCAGAGAACACAGGAGCGAGCTGTATGTATCAACAGAGTTGTTAAATATATTACGTTAATGGCTTTTGAATCTGACAATGACACAAAATTCGACATTATGTTTTATGACATGAATTCTTTTCTCAATCAGGCGAAAGCACTTGCTGAGAAAAATGATCGTGATCTTCAAGTACAAAGAGAACAAGCAGAGAAAAATGTAATGTCTATTTTTTTTTTACACGTGGTTTCTTCACTTCCCCTCATCTGTTGTGCCTAATAATGTTGGGTTGTTGAGATAGTGTAAAAATTGTGCCAACGTGTGGATCTATCTCAATTATTATTACCATCAAGGATTGCAGAGGATTTTTTTTTTTTTTTTAATCATCATATGCTTAACTCCTGATTTCAGAGAATTGGCGAGACCCTGGATGTTGAGATAAAACGTTGGGGTGCGGGGAAGGAGGGAAACTTGCGTGCCTTGCTTTCGACCTTACAATATGTATGTGTGTCCCATTTTCTTAATTGGTTTGTACTGGTTTCATTTGTAGCTTTTACAATCTCTTCTGATGCAAATGTTCAGGTTCTTTGGCCAGAATGCGGTTGGCAGCCTGTTTCATTGACCGATTTAATTACAGCTGCTTCTGTCAAGAAATTTTACCGGAAGGCCACTCTCTGTATACATCCTGACAAAGTTCAGCAAAAAGGCGCTAATCTTCAGCAGAAATACATAGCCGAGAAAGTGTTCGACATGCTCAAGGTAAGTGTTTCACCATTTTACACCATCACTGCTACTATTGATGCCCACCATTATCCAGTTATAATGTTGCGTCTCTCATGGGTAACAAGAACCGCCACAACTGTACAAAAATCCACATTTACTCTCTTCATCTCTTTTTTTTTTTTCCCATGATAACAAAACAGGAAGCATGGAACAAGTTCAACTCGGAAGAACTATTTTGAAAAAAAAAAAAAAAACCGGATTATGTTTTGAGTTATGCCGTTTCGTGTGTCGCCAAAAAGATAAAGCAAGCATGTGCCATCATTAAAATGCCAAAAAAAGTGGTGCCCAAGTTGCAGCCAGGCAGTTGTCGATAGCGTATGTATTCCCTTGGATTGCTCAATATTGCATCATTGTAGACATTGCATCAATTGGGCAGTCTTATCTTTTTTTTTTGTTAATTTTTTCCTCCTCCCTTTCACGATCCAGTCTTTGTAAGAGTACGATGGCAAATTTGTTGATGTTGATTTATTGTAAAAGAGTACAATACTTGAGAGAGTTGTATATTCTTGTTTTACAGACTATCAATACATATTTATAAATGTTTTTTGAGGTGGCACAGAAACGAAACTCTAAGCAGTGGCTTCAGGTAGCATCAGTATATAGTCTGATAAACATTTGAGTCGATGACTCTAGAAAAACACAATTAAACACTTAACAAGACGTAAAAAAAAAAAAAAAAACAACGTATCTGAAAGATATAGCCGTTGAATCCTAAAATTAGTAACCTAGTGTAGGGACTTGTCAAGCAAATAATAAAGAGGTTTAGGGGTCAAAAATTTCATTTATTGAGTGTTTAAGCTGTTTGCCGAAGTGGAAATACAAAAAATGATTAACAAGTAGTCAATAGCTCTCTCTTTCGCGAAGTTGTGATAATTTTCTCCTTCTCACTTGCACCCTTTCTTCCCAGCCTTCTTTCTCTTACTTCCGCGGTCATTACTATGTTTCTGCATCATCACAGTGATTGGCGGGGTGGTTGATAGCTATACTCGGCGACGTTATAGGTGTTCGCGTCCTGCACTATCTGACTTCTTTGGATGCTTGTTTCAGATCCTCCCTAACGAGTGGGTGAAAGGATGATTTCTTCTGTGTTTTGGCTTCAGTCGAGCCTTCCTTGCTTTGGATATTGCTTCTCGACATTGGGCCAAGTAGACCCGTGGGCTTGGATGGTTCTACGCGCCCATAACCAACAATATCCCCCAGCTCACCAGAGTCTTGAGTCATAGGGGGGGGGAGAGTTTCTTCAAAACGTCACGTAATAAAGTTGAGCCGGCCTTGTTTCTTGGGCCTTCCTGACGTGTTGTGATTTGGTTGGATGGTTTCTTTCCACGTCTGTCATGAAGGGGTGTCAGCAAAGAGCCACACCTTTTTGTGTTTCCATTGCACTCTTTTGAGATTCATTCTTTACTCGGGGAATATCGTCGATGTCTCTATAAATTGGAGTTCCAAACTTCATAGTTTGCGTTTCTCTTTCTTGTTTTCTTTGTCGTTCTTGCTACCGAAACCTCTTATTCCCCCGCCATGACGATTAAATCTTGTCTTTCTTTCGCCACCCTCTCTGGATGCTCTGACTCTCCGCCATCCGTCGTATCTTCAGTCAGTGTCAGGTCATCCGAATCTACTGATGACAATATTCTGAATATCCATCACCTGTTCCTCGCTTGGTGGCTCAGTAAATCCTCTGAGTAGGCGTTCACTCAACACTACTGTCCAATGGAAGCACCAGTTGAAATTCTATTCCTCATCTTATCGACGATGATGTCGTCGAACTTATGGACGACGAAGGAGAAGACGCCGCTGGTGCTCCTGAACAAGAAGATAGTCTTGTGGGGCTTTTATGTGATCCTGGTCAGCCTCAATTATAAGGGTCGAAAGAAAATGTATGAAGCATCTAAGTCACGGATCACAACTTGGTTCAATGGGCCATTAATAGAGCTAATTGGCTTGATCCATGAGGTATTAGATCGATAGAAGGCTATTGATACAGCCTGTGTTTCAGACTGATTGTTTGGTGGAACTGAGGTTCGAATAATCTCGATCCGGTACTGGTCGGATGGATGTGGGCAATAGGTTCCTTAGATCTGATTTGTACCTGAAACAAAAGGATAAGTTTCTATAAGTTTATAAGGTTTTTATATGAATCAAACATAACCTAAAACTATATGAATAAGAGCTAATGATGCAAGATGGGTCAAGTGGTAGAAGTACAAAGAGATGGGCAATGATGAATATGATACGCAATGTGAAAACAAAAGAAATAGAAAGATTGATGATGGCATCTTGTTGCTGCACGTATATCTCTCTCAATAGATCAGTGGATGTATGATGGATGAGAATGGGATTTGGCGTGCTGGATGTTTATCTATCTCACGCTAAATTGGTGGGTGGAATGGAGTAAAGGATCTCCACAAATTTGGTGATGAACAACTTGATAAGATCCGATTTGCTTTTGGACGATTCTCTCAACTAGAAGACTTAGGATTTTCTTTGTTAGGGGCAAAATGAGTCATATATTGGCTAAAAGAAAAAAAATACACGACTGCTTATAGTGGAGATAAATACCCGCAACTTTTCCCTTCTAGGGGGCTTGAAGAAAAATAACAATGACTCTCTTGGACTCTAAAACGTAAATGCCTAAACAGAAGGAGCCGAATCTACTTGGACTGCTAGACTAACAAAGGCCTTGAACTATTGGATTCAAAAGAAATAAGAAAAAGGCTTCACAATTTGCCCATAAGTTTATTAAAACAAAAATAAAGAAAATTGCTGGGGTCAAAATCGGTCACGACGAAATCAATGTCTGAAAATCCCCAAAATATTTGTTTTCTAAAAAAACAAAAACAAAAAGCGCGGGAAACCACAACTAGAACCTTTTATGAATTTAAAAAGGATTGGACGGCAAGTTATCGGTAAACACAATCGAGCAACAAAATGACCAAATAACCGTGTCCAACCCGCCCGACAACGAGTTGAACGGACCAAGCCCAACTCGTCTGATGGCGAGTGATGCGTGTTTTTATTGTTCAAGCAGTGTATAAATATCCTAAACAAATAACTATCAAATTAACCCTAGTCTTAACACACACATAGTACTCTTGCCAAAAGAGATCATGTGTAGTACTTAGAGATCGAATCCACAGATAGTAGTGGCACACAAGATATTTCTTATTTCTAAAGATTAAGCTAAATGAATATATATATTGGTGGCAAACAATAAGTTAAGGAAATATTCCTTATCAGGAAGTAGAGATGCCATATGGAAATATGCTAATAATGCAAATATGGAAATAATGAAAATTTGGAAATATTCTAATAAACTAACTTTATGCAAATGTAAATATGCTAGATCTAGGGTTTTAAGCATAATGGATTATAGTGGATAGGAAACAAAGATATGAAAATATACTAGAACTCAAATATTAATTATTCTGATCCTTTTAACTCCAATCTCGTATGCGAGCAAAAGGAAAGACCATCGATCGACGACAAAGGCCTGATGTCGATCGACGGTGAAATCAGAAGGAAGTGTGAACGAGATTTGATAAGTCCACCAGACTTATTAAACCATCTCTCGCATGTGCCTAACAACCTAGTTCAATGGAGTTTATTCTGGCACAGAACCTACCCTCGTAGTCGTTCATGTCCTACTTTTGAGATCCTAGTTAGCTACTCTAGAATGCAAACATTAAGCAAAGCCCAATTGATGGATAACTTAACTAGCAATCATACTTTTGGGCTAATCCATGATTGCTATCATGCAACCCTAAATCAAGTTGATGACTACTCAGACATATTCAAAAAAGAACAATAGTCTCAATATAATGCATAGATAAAATACTGGGGTTCCAATACAAATCTCCCTAAGAAGTTATGAATCTTATCCCCTAAAAACCTAGAACTATAAAGCTATGTAAGTAGTGACAAGCCTTACTTACGCTTGTACTTGCACACTCTGTATGTTCTCAATACATAAATATAAATATAAAACCCATAAAACTTAGGTCAAAACTCGTCCATGCAATCTTGTCATTTGTCTTCTAAACTTGGGCTTTTAAATCGGTTGTCTGCGAGTTGGGCGTCGATCAATGGATAGTGTGCAGAATCGATCTACCTTGGTCTTCTATCATCGGTCGACTCCAAGGTTGTGTCGTCAATCGATGACAGGCTTGTACTTCGACTCCTCAAATAGCCAGGTACGGATTCTTCTCCTCTAAATTCTCCAAAAACTCCAAATATCTCTATATATCTCCAAAACGTTCCCGGACCTGTAAATACTCTATAACATATCCTATACACACATAATAGACTCTAAATAGAGCCTAGAACATGACCTAAAACTGGTAATAAATAGGCTATATCAACTCCTCCAGACTTAACCTTTTGCTTGTCCTCAAGCAAACTAAGCTTGTCCTCAAGCAAACTAAGCTTGTGAAAAAGGTTTTGAAAAGCGGAGACTCGCATAATGTCTAAGTATAACTGTCACCTTACTTTGTTGCAACCACATCCTATCAAGTCAATCACATAGAACTTTATATACCGTATCCTAGTAGAGCAAACAAATTCAGTCTACCAACAACATAGCAAATACTAGTCTGACTCACCCCTCTACTGATTTCATTTCTTTGCATAAAATAAAGGTGTGGGCTTTACCTTGGAAGTATCAATCAAAGGACACATGAACTATACCTCTGCAAGTATCTGAAAAACTAGGCACAAATTCTTCTATGATTCCTTTCTTCCCCCTTTTTTCTCTGAATCTTTTTAGATCTCAAACTTAATGGACAATGATGCTGATACAGTCCATCTTGCCATTTCGTTTTCGATTTTCCTCTTCTTTTTCTTTTCTTTTCTTTTTTTTTCTTTTTCTTTTGCTTTTGGGAAAAGTTGTAGGCGAATAATGGGGTCACATGTAATGTACCTACCTCTCGCTTCCAAAAATGTGTGATCGTTCCTCCAAATTAGAATAGTAGGGTCCTAAGTAATTTACTTACCCCTCTGTTTCTCGAGAAGTCGTCTCAATCTTTTAAGCTATTAGGTAGATGCTGAAGAGAAAGAGAAAAGAGAACCAAAGGTGCAATGACTTGTACCTACAGACTTTCAGAAGGAATTCGATCCAGTGTTACCAAGCAAGCAAATAATGTCAGGATTATTGTTGGAAATCAGCTTTGGTTCCTTTAAACTTTCTAAGTAAGTGTGAAATAGTGGCAGGATGATCCACTTTGGTATCTCTAGTAATCTCTGCAAACAACCTTCTAAGAATGGTGCTAAAGTGTGGTTAGTCTAAATCTTGATCATAGTCCCCTTGTTAGCTAAATATTTTTTTTTTGAAAAACTTATATATATATATATATATATGTAGTAAATAAGACTCAAAACAAATCAAATAGCAATAGCAAACCTTCCCCATACTTAAGTTACACTGTCCCCAGTGTAATTTGTCCCTGATTGGTTAGGAAAAATCAAATCAGAAGTAAATAGTGTAAGTAGAAAACTCGATACCATCTGTAAAGAGTATTGATCGATTGTAGGTGTGTAGAGTCGATCGATGGTAGCGATCCAATATCGACTGATGGGGGTCCCGTGGTTCCTATGCCGCCGCGTTTCCCGGTGACATAAACAGTCTATAAAATAAAGTAAAACTCGAAATAAATTGTAGTATAACTAAAAGCGAAATAAAAGCTTACTAAAAAGTGGGTTGCCTCCCACTCAGCGCTTGGTTATAGTCTTAAGCTTGACGTTGTTAACTCTCTGGCTAGTATGAAGTTGGATTAACACTTGGGAGACAAGCGTCTACAGCTTCTTTGCTCTTCTGAAACCATGTACTAATGAAGCTCCTTATTGCCTCATCTCCTCTGGTTTTCTAATTCCTTGTAACCGCTCTAGCAAACTCCAGTGAATGCATTCCCCCTTGTAGTTTCTCAATACTGCGCTGTAGCATTCTAAATCTGGCAGCTGTAGTCTCTGATAATTCTTCTTATTACCGAGAAATATCTTCCTTCATCAGGCCCTAAGAAAAAGCGATCTCATCGAACCTATCTTCCAAGTCTATTTCTGCTTCCGTCTTCTGTTCGTTGTCTTCGGTGTCAATCGATGGGCTGATGTTGCCGTCGATCGATGATCGTCCGTCTGCCCTAATTGCATGCTGTCTCTTAACAGTATCCAAATCTTGCTTCATCTCATCCATGCGTGCAGTCAAACCGGTGAGGCAGTTGACTTTAGGGTAGTAGACATCATCCAACCTCTTGTAGAAATCATCCAGTGATATCTCTTGAGCTCTGTACATCTCATGCACAATATCATCAATCTATTCTCTGATGTATGTCCTTCGATTCTTCATAGTGATCTTTGCTGCATGATCTGGTAAACATATGTAGCTCTGCTCAAAAAATTTAACTCTCTCTAGAAGTGCTCTGATGTCTTCACCTTGCACATTCACTACTCTTCCGTCTGTAGCTCATGCATTACCATTTCATCTCTGTAGATGTCATACTCATCTTTCTGTTCCCAGTGGAAAAGTTTGTTGCCCTCAGTATCAAAATCTCTTGTACCTTGCTCGAAGTGCCACTCGATCGATGACCTGATGTTGTTGTCGATCGATGGTGGAAAGTTGTAGGCAATGGAAAAACGAAATTTGTGTACCTTTGGAAAGGGTCTGTCGATCGATGCCCGGTGGTTGCTGTCGATCGATCTTGGATGCTTGGGAGTGTATGGAATATTACGGATCGGCTCGTTCTTCTGCTCCTCAATGTCGATCGATGATGTATGATGCGCGTTGATCGATGGCTGCTGCTTCTGTCCAAATGTATGACTCGATCCATTAGCCATAATAAGGGCATATGCTACATCCTCCTTGGATAAATGTAGGATTCTCCCGTGAAGAGTCCGTGCACGTCCCTCTGGGTCTCCAAAAATTTTGAACTCATCTAATCTAAGATTACCAATATCTGTCTCTTCCTCTCTGTAATCTGCATCGTATCCTGCACATGTGTCGATCGATGGTGTATGGTGATAGTCGATCGATGCTCGATAACCAGACTGTTGCGTGAAAAGGTTTCCAGCTCCATTAGCTCTGCCAAGACTATCTAGAATATCTACCCTCATGACATTTAGTATTCTGCCATCCATAGCTCTTGCGTGACCGTCTGGATCTCTCATGATACCGAATTCGTCTTGTTCTAGATAACCATATTCCTTCTCGCGTTCTGCAGCTGAATCTAGTTCGGATGCTGCTTCTTGTTCAGTATCGATCGATGGCATAGGGTTACTGTCGATCAATGTCAATTTCCCGAGTCGATGGGAAATGTGATAAAGACCAGCCTCTTCCATACCAGTACCACAATACTCAATCATCTCTTCTTCTCTGTAGTCTTCGTCGTACTCGGGGTAGGCTGTGTTGTAACTACCATCTACGTGGCAGTTGTTGTTCGGTTCTGGAAGATGGTCGTTGATTGATAACAAAGGGTGGGTGTCGATCGATTGTTGAACTGCAAGAGTGTCGATCGATTGTATGGGTTGGGTATCGATCGATGTTCCATCCTCCGACTCTTCATTGAATTCATAATTGCAGAAGCATGTGGCCACAAGTTCTGCATCATCACACAATTGAATCAAAGTAGCCTTGTTCTTATTCTTGACAGGTTCATAGAAAATATTTTGATCAATTAGAGATAAATACAACTTGTTTAATTTCATATTGCAGATAGCTCCCACGGTAGCCATGAATGCTCCTCCAAGTAGTAGTGCCGAATTCCAATCTATCTTGATGTCCATGACGTGGAAGTTTACTGGAACTAGGGTGTTGTTAATCTGCACTGGAACATCTTTTACCATCCCTCCTAAGTTCACTTTTGAGCAGTCTACAAATGTGAAGGAATCATTGGAGGGTTCCACTTTCAGGTTTAGATCCTCTGCCATAGTTTTTGGCATAATGCTCACTGATGATCCAATATCGCAGAGGGCATTGGGGTATTCTTTGCCCTTTATAAAGCATGAAATCACAAACTTCCCAGGGTTACTTTTCTTTTTCCGAGAGGTCCTCTGTTTCATCTTTTCTCTGATATGATTGAACATGGCCTCTATATCATCATTCATCGCCCTTGTTTCCCTGAAAATCATCCACAACCTGTGAGAATAATAAGCTTCATCAAAATGAGTATCTAAAGGAATTTTGAAAACTCTTTTGGTAAAACTATCAATCTCTTTTTCATTGGCTTCTTTGCGTAGATGTTTGGGGATCTTTTGCTTCCTCTTAGAGTATCCCTCATCTTCTCTATCAAGATCCATACTTTCAGATGTGTCAGCATACTGTTCTGAAACCTTTGTGGTTGGACGCACAATCAAACTCGCATTGATGCTTGGCAGTCAAACTAGCTTTCTTGTCTGTCGATCGATTCTTAGGTCGCACTGTCGATCAATACCTCTATTTCTTTGTTGGTCGATTTTCTCGTGTAGATGTCGATCGAAGCTAGTCAATTCACACGAAGCTACTGATGCCGTAGGATTTGCCATCGATCAATGCTTGTTACTTGGTGTCGATTGAGACCAATGCGAACTGCCAAATGACATCAAAATTTCCACACGAAAATCTCCTTCATGGAGATTTTCCCTCTCAACTTCCTGCCAAAAATAATCATCGATTAATGCATTGACATGGTGCTTCTGTCCAACCTCTATCTTCTCCTTGATCAGGCTTTCATGCCTCCTAATGGTTTCACTTGTTTGCAACACTTGATTCTCCGACTTCTTCACATGGGTGTTGAGATTGACAAACTTGGTGTCGAGGTTGAGGTACAACACATTTATGTTTCCATTGAAATCCATAGTCATCTTCTGCTGTCCCTCTAAAACTCTGTCAACCATTGCTTTAATCTTGCTTTCTTGAGTCTCTGGAGGAGGATTCTGGTAGTAAGAAGATCCATAAGTTTTGTTGTTGTTGATGGGCTTTCGCTGTGAACCCTGATTAAAGCTAATCCTTTGACCAATCCCATAGGAGTTCCTGTTGAAACCTGGATTCCCTTGCATGCACCCGAAAAACAAATGAAAAGAAAGGAAAAGTAGTTCTTGAATATTAGTTCTTGTCCTTTATACGTTCGAGTATATCGGGATCAGAGAATAGTAGTTCTTGTCCTTTATTGCTTCTGGTGTATCTTTGCATGCACCTGAAAACAAAAGAAAAAGAAAAATTTAGGAACTTGAAAGTAGTAATAAAGTCTAGATTAAATCCTAGAAATTAAATCTACTGGCGATCAATGCTCCCCGGCAACAACGCCAAATTTAACATGCGTGTTTTTATTGTTCTAGCATGATATAAATATCCTAAGCATATACCTCTCAAATTAACTCTAGTCTTAACACACGAATAATACTCTTGCCAAAAGAGATCATGTGTAGTACTTCGGGATCGAATTTACAGAGAGCAATGGCACACCATAGATTTCTTATTTCTAAAAGATTAAGCTAGGTGAATGTATATATTGGTGGCAAACAACCAGTTAAGAAAATATTTCTTATCAACAAGTAGAGATGCAATATGGAAATAGGCTAATAATGCAAATATGGAAATAATGCAAATATGGAAATATTCTAATAAACTAACTTTATGCAAATGTACATATGCTAGATCTAGAGTTTCAAACCTGATGAATTATAGTTGATAAGAAGCAGAGATATGTAAGTATACTAGAACTCAAATATTAACTATTCTGACCCTTTTAGCTCCAACTCTTGTATGCGAGCAAAAGGAAAGACCAACGATTGACGGTGAAATCAGAAGGAAGTGTGAACGAGATTTGATAAGTCCAGCAGACTTATTAGACCAGCTCTCGCATGCGCCTAACAGCTTTGTTCAATGGAGTCTATTCTAGCACATAACCTACTCTCATAGTCATCCATGTCCGACTTTCGAGATCTTAGTTAGCTACTTTAGAATGCAAGCATTAATCACAACTCAATTTATTGATATTAACTTAACTAGCAATTATACTTTTGGGCTAATCCATGATTGCTATCATGTAACCCTAAATCTAGTTGATGACTACTCAGACATAATCAAAGAAAGAACAATAGTCGGAATATAATGCATAGATAAAATACTGGGGTGCCAATAAAAAACTCCCTAAGCAGTTATGAATCTTCTCCCCTAAAATCTAGAACTTTAAAGCTATGTAAGGTATGCCAAGCCTTGCTTACGCTTGTACTTGCACACTTTGGATGTTCTCAACACATAAGTATAAATTTAAAAACCCAAAAACTTGGGTCAAAACTCGTCGAGGGCAATCTTGTCATTTGTCTTCTAAACTTGGACTTTTTAATCGGCTGTGTGTGAGTTGGGAGTCGATCGATGGCTAGTGTGCATCATCGATTGACCTTGGTCTTCTATCATCGGTCGACTCCAAAGGTTGTGTCGTCGAACGATGACAGGCTTGTACTTCCACTCCTCATATAGTCAGCTACAAATTCTTCTCCTCTAAATGCTCCTACTATCTCCAAAACATTCATGGACCTGTAAATACTCTAAAACATATCCTTGACACACATAATAGACCCTAAATAGAGCCTATAACATGGACTAAAACTGGTAATAAATATGCTAAATCAGCGGGTTGGATGGTCTCCGTTCAACTCGCCTGATGGTGAGTTGAACTGTCACCGTCAAATTCGCCATCAAACGATTTGAGATTGCCCATCCAGCTCGACTTGTGGCGAGTTGGATCAGCCACTCCAACTTGCCATCATGCAAGTTGGATCAGCTTGTCGAACTCGCCTGATGGCGAGTTGGATCGACCATGTCCAGCTTGCCATCAGACGAGTTGGGTCAGCACCATCCGCATCGGTTCCAATCAGTGCCTCTTTTGAACCTCGATCAAAATGTCTCCTGTTCAGTCTTGATTGGAGTTACCGTTGGAACATTACGATAAAAACCGTAAGGACTTGTTTTCTCTTATGAATTCAAATTGTTTGTATAAAACGGAAACGGTTAACTTAACACCAATGTTACCTCAAATACATGTGTTATTTGAACTATTTATAAAACTAACGTCATTCCAAAAGTTTTTTTTTCTCTAAGAAATCGTAAAAACAGTTAAGTCAAAAATTGGCTCGAAAAGGTTTAAAACGCGGCTAATAGCCCACTTACGATTTTAGATTTGATTGAGCCCAGAGATACTATGACGGTTTATCTATTTTTCGCAGGAAAAGATAAATGTCAAGTCCGAAAGATAAATGTTAAGTTTCGAGGAATAATCATGAAGATCAAAGAAAAATGGAATATTTCCTCAAAGCGATAAACACAACTCGGGGCAGAAAAATAAAGAAAAAACTACCTTAAAGAGTAGTATATAAGGAACGCCAAGGTTAGAGACGAAGAGGACATGAAACACAAAACAAATTTAGCACTTAGAACGATTTAGGAATTTTTCCGTTTTCTATTCTTGAGCTGCGACTCAACTAAGTTAAGAAGTCTTAGGTGGTTAGAACTACCAAACTTGCCAACACTCTTGCGGCCGAGGGTTTACCTTTTGTAACGCTCATTCACGAATTCGGAATAATATCTTCTTTGCTCTCTTTCATTTTTATCGATTATGTACTTCGTCTGTTTTCATTGTCTGTTTGCTTGACGTTTGGCTTAGCAGAAATCGGGGACCTCTGGTAAAGTTAGGGTTTATTAACTTTCCTTATTTTACGGAAATTGACAGTGCGAATTTCGGTTCCTACAGTTTGGGGCTACAAACGCTCGTTCGGACATTTCTACTGACGATCAAACTAACCGAAAAACTCAAGATGATGGAAGCATTGGTGACGACATCAAAACTCCAGCAGCGAACGTCACCGCGGTTAACGCTGATGCCAACACTAGCGGCGTTCAAGGAGGTAAAAAAGATGTTGTCCGCTTTTAAAAAAAAGTCGGAGGAACATGAGAAGCTCATGGGATCTCTCGCTAAACTGCTCAAAACCCTAACAACAAGGGCCGGAGTAGTTCGTCCAGGTGGAACGTCCAGGGTTTGTGGGAGAAAACTCGACTTCGCAACTCCGCTGGATAGCTCTGAAAACTCGCGGGACAATTCATCAGGACAAAATCCCAGCGAGACAAACCCTACTCAGAACACCCTCCACCATTGGAGCATGGAACAGAGGAACACGAGGTCAAACGTATAGATTTGGATTCCATCGAGCAGTCCGATAATTCAGAAGAAGGCGCTGACGTACATCCGAGAAGGACAAGAAGCCGCGTGGCTCAGGAAGACTCCCTGTTTGACAAACCCATGAGCGAAGAAGAAGATAACATCTTCTAGGTAGAACATGATTAAATAGCCGAAGAGCAGGCTCAAATCACTCGCAACAAACGCCGACGAGGTTGGAAAACCGTTGGAGATGATCTCGAGATTTGCGATCTCCGCGAATACATCACGAAAACGACCGCGGAAGTAAGAGCGATGAAATCTCAAATTCACTACACTACTAGTGCCGCACCCGAAATCGATTGACTGCTCGAGGAAGCTTAGAAAACACCCTTCACAGCTCGCATCACCGATACCAAAGTATCGGATCCTGGAAAGATCAAGGTACCCACCTACAATGGTACGACTGATCCCAAGGCACACCTACAAGCCTACCAAATCACGATAGGACAGTTTCAGGTAGAACGAAAGAGATGCTGTCCATTGCCTCCTCTTCGTCGAGAACCTCCAAGGAGCAGTGTTTGAGTGGTTCTTTCAACTTAGGTTAAACTCCATCGAAAATTCCCGCTAACTCGCTTCGGAGTTTCTCAAACAATATTTTGTGTTTATAGAACGAGAAACCTCCGACGTCAACCTTTGAAGCCTGGTGATGTGGGGTTTTATATCACTCTCAAATTAATCCTATTCCCACTTTTACTCTATCAAATAAGAGGTTCAATGTAGTACTTAGGGATCAAATCCACAAAGACTCTAGGATTGCACAATAGATTTATTGCTGTCGAATTAAAGCTAGATAAATATTAATAATAGCAAACAAGTGATTGCAAGATTGATTTGGGTTGTGAAAGTTAAATTAAGGAATTAGACTTAGAGTGAATTCTCAGGTAAGATTAGGCATTGCAGATTAATAAATTGCTAGGGTTTTAATTAAGTACCGTTCTCGAACTAAAATCTCAGGGTTTAGGAGATCACTCTCGCGCATCTCGGTTGAGTATCGATCAATGTCTATATAGTGGTATCAATCGATGCTCTTTTTAAACGGTACTGGTTTCGGGGTTTGATGGGTTCTCTAAACTTCCAATTTAACTCTCGTTTGTTACCAATTATTTAGATTGTTTAAGATAGGTTCAGGGTCATAACCAAACTCTCGCTTGCGCTATGGCTCTCGCTTGCTCTATGGAACCCTAAATTCTAAGATTGAGGTGATCAAATTCAACTTAGCATTAAGAGCAACTTAAACAAAGAACCAAGAAAATTACCCTAACAATTCTATAAAATCAATAAGATATTACTACTATTGAAGAACCCTAAATCTAACAATGAACTACTCAGACATAGCAATAAAGAACATGATTAAAGTCTGAATAAGTTACATTAAATAAATTGAGTAAAATGATAAGGAGTTCAAGATCTTCTTTGTAATAAGGGCCGGATCTCTCTCTCCAATAGATGTATCAAGGTGTTCCAACTCTTAGAACTGATTCTCTGGCTGCCCTCTAAACTAAGATAGAAAACCCTAATAAATAGTGTATATTTCGGCCAAGGACTTGTCTTGAAAATGATGAAACTTCTAGGTAAAACTTGTAATTTCTCAGGTATTCATAAATCTCTTGGCCGACTTGACTGTCGATCGACACACGAGGTGTGATGTCGATCGATCCTTTAATAAATAAACATGATCCGACTCTGAGTTTCTGGCTGAGCATCCTAAATGCTCCAAAATAGCTCAAAAGCTCCATTGCTTCCAAAGAGTACCTAGATCTGTAAACACTCCAAAACATAGTCTAAACACACATAATAGACCCTAAATAGAGCCTAGAACGTGGCTAAAACTGGTAATAAATAGGCTATATCAACTCCCCCAGACTTAACCTTTTGCTTAAGCTTGTGAAAGAGGTTTGGAAAGCGGAGACTCACATAATGTCTTAGTATAATTGTCACCTTACTCTGTTGCAACCACATCCTATCAAGTCAATCACAGAGAAACTTTATATACCCTATCCTAGTATAGTAACAAAATCCAATTTACTAACAACTTAGCAGATATAGTCTGACTCACCCCTTTACTGATTTAATTTCTTTGCATAAAATAAAGTTTAGGCTTTACCTTGGGAGTATCGATTAAAGGATACATGGACTCTACCTCTGCAAGTATCTGAACAACTAGGTACAAAGTCTTCTCTGATTCTTTTCTTCCCCCTTTTCCTCTCTGAATCTTTCTTGATCTCAAACTTAATGGACAATGATGCTGATACAATCCATCTTGCCATCTCATTTTCGATTTTCTTTTGTTTTTTCTTTTCTTTTTTTTTTGTTCTTTTTCTTTTTGGGAAAAGTTGTAGGTGAATAGTGGGGTCATTGGTAATGTACCTACCCCTCGCTTCTAAGATGTGTGATCATTCCTCCGAATTAGAATATTGGGGTCATATGTAATTTACCTACCCTTCTGCATCTTGGGAAGTCATCTCAATCTTTTAAGCTATCAGGTATATGCTGAAGAGAAAGAGAGAAGGGAATCAAAGGTGCAATGACTTGTACCTATAGACTTGCAGAAGGAATCCAATCCAGTGTATACCAAATCCCAAAGCAAGCAGATAATGTCAGGATTAATGTTGGAATCAGGTTTGGTTCCTTCAAACTTTCTAAGCAACTGATATATAATGCAAGGATGATCCACTTTGGTATCTCTAGTAATCTCTGCAACAACCTTCTAAAAATGTTGCTAAAGTGTGGTTAGTCAATAATAAATCTTGATCATAGTCTCCTTCTTGACTCAATAAAACTTTTTGAAAAACTTATATATATAGCAAATAAAATTCAAAACAAATTAAATAGCATTAGCGAACCTCCCCCAGACTAAAATTACAATGTCCCTAGTGAAATCCGTCTCGGATTGGTTAGGAAAAATTAAATCATATGTAAATAGTATATGTAGAATATTCGATACCTCTCTCTATATGAGAGTGTTGATCGAGGGGTAGAAGTGTGTGTCGACCGATGGTAAACCATCACCGTCGATCAATGGGGAACTCAAACTACCTACTAAACATCTTTGTTAGATCACTTATCGATCGACAACAACCAAGTGCAGTCGATCGATACTAGACGTATTAGGCTGAAATCGTGCACATGTCTAGTCTCCATTCTGGCCATCTCTCTTTGGGTTAGCTCTGTTAGACACTCAAACACACATCAATCATCCAAATAGCATAATAATAATAATAATAATAATAATAATAATAATAATAATAATAAGTCTAAATCCAAAGGCAACAAAATAAACAAGTAGGAATATAAGTCTGAGAATAAGATAAGAGACGAGGGAGTAACAATGGGGACTACTCCTCGTGTGATGTGTCTGAGTCGATCTGCTGAGGCTGTGGTGCGGGTCCTGGTGGCGATCTCGCTCTGGTTCTGTGACGGCTGAAACACTGGCATCGAGACATCGTCTCCACCCTTGCCCATATAGCACAAAGTGCATCCACCACTACTCTCTGGAAGTCACCACGGCCGTGGATGGGGGTCTCTGGAATCCAAGGGAAGGCTGGGAGATGTGGAGGTGATTGTGCTGGCTCATATTATGCTGTTGCTGTGGCTGGATGGGATGGTCGGAGGCCTCCTCTGCAGTGCACTCTGAGAGGTGCTATGTGGAGGTGCTGCTCAGCTGGTCTGAAAGCGAGGTGATCTAGATCATTATCAAATCCTGTCACCCCTGTCGCTGCAAGTGCTATCATCCTAGGCCCCTCGTCATCCACGAAAGACCAATAGCGTCCCTCCTTCAGACAGCCAGTCCTCGCCAAGTGTCTCTCATCCATGAAGCGCAAGTCCTTCTCTATTGAGGCTCCCTCAAAGCTGATGCCGAGAAAGCTGAATAGAGGCGTCAAGAGGCTCCCGATCGTCTCCTTCCTCCGAACAGAACCCGTGAAGGATTTCTTCTTAAGGGTCGCCAAGTACTCAGCAAAAATAGGCCCCAAGCTCACCCTCTAGTCGCTCAATGGTGGGTGATAGACCTCATCATCAAGTCCCACCAACTCTCTGACAGAGTAGTACAGCAGTGTGAGGCCCTGAACCCTAACCTTGTTGGGTTCCATCTTGCACAGCAGAGTGATGGCAAGGACCTTCATGAAGTAGCGCAAGGTGGGGTGGCGAATACCGTCTGAGTAGCAAAGGCCGAGTCGAAGGGGCTTGTAGCAATGAGTTCCCAAAAGGTAGGCATACAAGGGAAAGGAGCAATTGAGCAGGCGAGAGTGCCGGTGTCGAACTCGTAGATCTCACAGAGCTCCGAAATGGTGATCCGGTATGTTATGCCTCTGATGAGAAAGGTCAGAGTAGCCTCATTCGCCAGCTTCACCCGACGGCTCTTGTAGAGAACCTGAGCTGTGGTGATGCACTGTCGGACCAGGTTTGGGTAAAGAGGGTATGGCTTAGTAGCCATGCTGTCTAAGCCGAGCTCCCTCACCATCTGTGTGAAGTCTGTCTATAGCCCCAACTTCTTCAAGGTGCGTCTGTCGGCGAACCTGGTGGGCTCAATAGAAATGCTTTGCCAAACATTATAGTAGAGGCTGTCCAAATCGTCCCACTCCTCACGCACCGGACGATGGGTGTATCCCCTCAATGCTACAGATGCTCCAGGTTCAGGGAAGTTCTCAAACGTCTTGAGAAAACTCAAACGTCTTGAGCAAAATTTCTTCCTCCTTTGGCCAAGGGTGTCGGTATGGAGGACCCTGTGGTGGAGCAGCTACCAGTTGTGGGAACCGAATTTCTCATTGTTGATTTTTGTTGAATTAGGAACACATGGTAAACCCTAGTTTCTCAGAGGTCCCGGATATCTGCTAAACCACACGCCAATCAGTCAGAATACGAAGTAAAGATCGAAAAATAAAGTAAGAATCGAAAAGAGAGCAAATAAATGTCTTATTCCGAATTTGCGTATGAGCGTTTACAACAGGATAGAAGCCTTGGCTAGGAGAGCTGTTGGCGAGATCTCTAGTTCTAACAACCTAAGAGTCAAAAACCCTAGTTGAGTCATAGCTCGAATAACAAAAACGAAAAGTTGCCTAAGTTCTATGCTATGTTTGCTCTGAGTGGAGATTTTCGTGTGTCCTGCATCACCACCCTTGAAGTACTTATATACTTCTCTAGAGGCAGTTTGCTATTTCCCTTCATGCCGTTGGTCGAATTTATCGCTTCGCGGAAATATTCCGTTTTTTTCTCGATCTTCATGATTATCTTTGGAAACTGAATATTTATCCTCCAATCTTGACATTCATCTTCCGAACATAACATTTACCCCTTCCTGCAAAATAAAAGATAAACGGTCACAAAGTTTGGGCTCCATTTCGGATAAAATCGTGAGTGGGCATTTAGCCTAGTTTTAGACCCTCTCGAGCTGTTTTTTGACTTAGGTGTTTTTTTGATTTTATCGAAAGAGCATTCTTAAGGTAACATCATCTGATAGTTAGGATATTTTTTACGGGGCTGCGACCCGATCCTTTCACGAAAAAACAAGTTTCTTTCGATAAAAGTCCAATGTCAATCTTGATCGAGACGAAACAAAGATGAGTTCGATCAAGTTTTGAAGGAGGGAGTTACGAGGACGAGGTGAAAATGGATTGATTCATCCAACTTGCCGAACGGGCGAGTCGGATTGCAAAACTTGGTCGTCTTGATCCACCCAACTCGCCAAACGGGCGAGTTGGTCAGTTCTTGTGGTTTCCTATGCCCGTTCGATGAGTTGGACGTCTTGCTTGGCCAACTTCTCAATTTGGGGAGTTGGATGATCGAGTATTCTAGTCGTTTGGTCGTGTTGCCGTTCGGGGATACGTTGACCCAATTTCTTAAGACAAACTCTTCTTGATGGCTCACTTATGCAGACCATTCTTCGTGGTCAGCCGAGATTTTACTTTGATTTTTCCCGTTCCCTTTTTCCGAGATATTATCTCTTTTTTTCACAAAGGGCGCATTTCCCGGTAGATTTCTGACGTTGATTCCGTCGTGAGCATTTTGACCCCAACATTTAGCCCTCCAGCTCGTTAGAATCATATGGTTCTAGCGAGCGGCTTTGGCAGGTTTGGTAAGGTAGGCGAATCAATGTTTGAAAAGGTCCGTTGAAAGTGGTCTACTTATTCCTCTAAGAGCGGAATGCAGTAGGATTGGGGCTGCGCCTTGTGAAGGCTGCCTACGTACCCTGGTAAAAGGGATCAAGCCTTTCGTAGTTCGTTCCGGAGTTAAGGTTCTTACTTCCTGTTTTCCAGTGAGACCTTTATGGTTTAGCTGTGTGTCATGTAGACATTATCTGGCATGTTGCTACCCATGGCATTGTATATTGGATCTTTGTCAGCTTCGAGACTAGCCTCGTGGCTGTTTATTTTGGCCGAGTGTGGCCATATTTATGTTTTCAGGACTGACAGTGTGTGGCTTCAGATCCCGGCCGCTTTGCGACTTTTTAAATGAATAAAATAGGCTTCTGACTTGACAAGGAGCTTAAGTAGATTCGGAACTTTGTCAATTATAGAGGAAGGATACGAGTTGTCATCTCGCTCCCAACTCTTTTGCGGATCGTCCTATTCATTTCTAGTTCGAGATTCTTGAAAAGTTTTCCAAAGTTTTGAGAGCGCTTAGATATGGACAAAGAGACATTATTTCAGGATCTCATATCTTTTCGATATCATGCCTTGAGATGTTAGAGACCAATTTTCTGGGTTTAGGGTAAGACCTAGGTCTAATCAATGTTTTAGTGGGTTCAATGACTATTTTGGCTTACGATTCCCGTATCACTTTCGACCTGATTCCATCCCGCTTTAAAGTCCGCGATATGTTCTCAGCTTATGTGACTTGTATGGTAGGAATCGAGCATCTCTTCGAGGACAATTTTAAGTCTCCCAAAAGTGCTGACCAAAATTTCGGATTTCTTTTATAGCGCTATTACCCTTGTGTCGGGTGTTCGAGAGCTATCTCTACGAGATGGCTTAGTCTGTTTAGGACATTAAGAGTTTGTTGTGATTAGCAACAACCTTATTTGTAGATATAATCGTTTTTGAACCTTTGCGAAGGATACGTGTTTAAGAAGGCATGCACGTTTTATAGTCGCGGACGTACTGTTTTTAAGGCGAGCATTCCGTTTTGGAAAGTTTTGATGACGTTAGCGACGTCTTGCTGTGTCGAAGGTTGAGTTTTTCTTTCGTATGCCGCAGCTCGTGCTTGAAATGTTTTCGGGCTTGAAGATGTGTGGTATCACAAGGTTTTTGTTTTAACCTTACGAAAGAGAAATGTTTCAGTTTGTTTCCGAGGAATTAGGACCAATGGGTCGCGTAGATTTGTCCCTGAGAATATGCGACTTCCTTTACTGTGCTTTGTGAAGAGTCGCCCCCCCCCCCCCCCCCGAGATTTATTTTGTGTATAGTTGATGATGCTTTGTATAGCTCGAGGAGCTTTGTCACGAGTTTTTCCTTATGTGCCGCTTTTCACTTGTAAAACACTGTGGGTTTAGAGTAAACTGCAGAACATATGTAACTTGGTTGTTTTCGACAAGTTTATGTTTTCCATTAACCGTACGGTGGTTACGACTAAGTTTCGATATTAAAAATTTGTCTTATGATTTCTGATTCTGGATTATACGATAGTTATTTGCACTTGGCGTTTTTAAACTAATTGTGGATTGTCGTTTTGCCGCTAAGTGATTGGCTGGAGCAGTGGTTGCTCAAACATTTTGGCTCGATCTGAAGGATGTGTTCAGCCGAATAGCCGAGGATGTTTCTGGTCATGGATGGACTTTGGAACGTTCGTGTTAACCTTAAGGTCATGCTAGTTTAGAACTTTTCTAAAGAGGATACTTAATTCCAGTTCGGATTTTATCGAAAGGAGGTAATTGGCTGAGGGCCAAAGAGCGTTTGTCGAGATCGACAGGCCAAGTCGGAGTTTTCCGTGCTATAGTTGTACGAAATTTTTTTTATTTTTGTATGATGATGACAAAACCTAAAAGGCTCGATAAAGAACCTGTGCAAGATGATTGCCTGCTCGGAATGAACCAAGAGAGATGGGAGGCAGAATACAGCGAGCCGCATGGCTAAGGAGTGAGATCTGTAAGATCCTAGTGCGAAGAGTTTAGTTTTTTTCGTTGAGAGACGAGTCATATGACTTTGTTTTAGCTATACGTAAATTGTCCAGAACACTTCTCCGTAAAACTTGCTACTTTCGTTTCCGAAAGTATCTTCGCATAACTTGGTGTGGCTATACGAAGTATGTTTCACGTAAGTTTTACGAGAAGTGAATGACATAGAAATAAATTGAGAATGTCTCTCGCAGATTACTTATTCTCTTTGGAATGTGTTTTCCTCATTCTCTTTTCCGCATTGCAAAGTCGTTTTTCATGACACCGATCTTGTTTTCTCGTAGGTTCTTCCATATAAAATGTCATAGTTATACGAAATTAATGGATGATCGGTTTTATGGGGCATCACATGGCCTAAATGATTTTTATCTACTACTGTGAGAGTTTTTTTGTCGAAATCGTTTTCTTGATGCCGAGACATTTTTTTTGAAGTATGGGAGTATATAAGTATAATATATGTACCTAATCCTTTTCATTTTTACGAAAGAAACGGCTGAACCGATAATTTGAAGGGTTGTGTACATTTTTTCTTTCAAAGATTGGGATGATCAACAATCCATGTCGGTTTAAAGACGAGGCTAGGATTGTGACTTGGGAATTTCAGATTGAGGACTAGGAATACATTGGTTTTAAGAAAATACTAGGAACGATACGGTTTTAAGACAAAGTTCGCGTTTCTAGTTCCTTCTTTTCTTAGGAAGAAAGCTAAGTGTGCGTTGCGATCATTTTTCGGCTTTCCGAGAGTATAGATCGGTTTGCAAAATCTGCCTAAGCAGTCGCAGAACATTAGATTGAGACAGGAAAATTCATAAGATTTAGATCGCTCAATGGGTGAGTTGCACGGATCCTACGGTCCAACTCGCCCGTTCGGCGAGTTGGATTGGTTCGACTCGAGTTTTGATGGTATGCTGGGGCGGTCGTTTCCTAAAAGTTTTCAATTTTTTTTACGAAAGTTGTATCATAAAAATGCTAACTCGTCTCACGTTGCAAACAATGTTCCATAAAACATGTCAAGTTTGATTTTACGAAAGCTGTTTCGGAAAACGTTGTTGAGCTTGAACTTTATAAGAGTTATTCCGCGAAATGTCATGAGTTTAGTTTTACGAAAGCTGTTTCGTAAAATTTTGTTGAGTTTAATTTTACGAAAGTCGTTATGTAAGCGTGTTTTCGTGTTTGGCTGTTAGAGAGCCATTTTTTTCAGAAACTCACGTTTTAGCCTCTGAAACTTTGGCTGTGATGAGCTTAATTATCTGGAGTCGACTTAATCAGAGATTTTCTCGTTTCCGCAGGATTGATCCGAGGGTATTTTGAGAGAATTAACTTAATATGTCGCATAGATTCGAAGCTTGACTTTTTACGAAATCTTAGGTTTCAGAAAACATTTTAGCAGTGAGGGATACGACCTCTCGTTTTGCTTAGTTTAGTTTTCTTCACCCGTTTTAGGTTCCGACTGATCAATAGAGATCAATAACGTTTCGTCGAAAATTGTTTGGAAGAAGTACAACAGTGGGGGTTGTGCGCCCAATTTACTGTGCTTCCTTTCTCCGCGAGTAATCTAGGGTTTCTCCGCAATTTCTGGGAGAGCTAGTTTTATTTTTCCTAAAAGTTTTCGAAAAAGGTCTTTTGGTCAAACCTTTATGCGCTGAGATTTTTCCAACTCTGTAAAGAGATGAACTTTACGGGGTTTGATAGATTTTATCGTTGACCTTTCTGTTTAGTGAGAGAAATCACGAGCTTATTTCGGTGCCTGTCGCGAAGAGTCGCGACTAGGTTTTCGATGTTCTCAAGCACTGCTGCGTTTGCATAAGCATTGGAGATGGGAGAAGTCACTGCTGGAGCTGTTTTACCAGCGTTGTTGCGAGCTGTTGTATTATCTTTCGTATTACCAGACATTGTTTCGATCAAGCGTTTTGTGGCCATGAGTTAGAGTAATCTGACCCCCTTCTTCTTGCGTTAAAATGTGGGAACCGAAATTTACACTGTCGATTTCTGTTGAATTAGGAACGCACGCAGGGTAAACCCTAGTTTCCCAGAGGTCTCGAATATATGCTAAACCACACGTCAATCAGTCAGAATACGAAGTAAAGATCGAAAAATAAAGTAAGAATCGAAAAGAGAGCAAATAGATGTCTTATTCCGAATTTGCGTATGAGCATTTACAATAGGATAGAAGCCTTGGCTATGAGAGCTGTCGGCAATATCCCTAGTTCTAACAACCTAAGACTGCAAAATCCTAGTTGAGTCGCAGCTCGAATAACAAAAACGAAAAGTTGCCTAAATGCTCTAAGTGCTATGCTATGTTTGCTCTGAGTGGAGATTTTCGTGTGTCCTGCATCATCACCCTCGAGGTACTTATATAATCCTCTAGAGGCGGTTTGCTCTTTCCCTTCCTGCCCTTGGTTGAATTTATCGCTTCGCGAAAATATTCCTTTTTTTCCTCAATCTTCATGATTATTTGGAAACTTAACATTTATCCTCCAATCTTGACATTCGTTTTCCAGATTTTGGATAAAATCGTGAGTGGGCCTTAAGTCGAGTTTTAGACCCTCTCGGGCCATTTTTTGACTTAGGCGTTTTTACGATTTTATCGAAAGAGCATTCTTAAGACAACGTCGTCCGAGAGTTAGGATCTTTCTTATGGAGTGTGCGAATCCAGGTGTTTAGTTAACTGTTCTTCTCTTATATGATCGATCCGATCCTTTCACGAGAAAACAAGTTTCTTTTGGTAAAAGTCCAATGTCAATCCCGATCGAGACGAAACAAATATGACTTCGATCAAGTTTCAAAGGAGGGATTTACGAGGATGAGGTAAAAATGGATTGATTGATCCGACTTGCCGAACAGGCGAGTTGGTCGGCCCACGCTGTCAAACTCGCCGAACGGGCAAGTTGGTCGGCTTGTGCTGTCCAACTCGTCCATATGGCGAGTTGAAGTGGTGAAACTCGCTGAACGGGAAAGTTGGTCGGTTCTTGTGGTTCGATTTGCCTATTCGATGAGTTGGACGTCTTGCTCGGCCAACTTCTCCGTTTGGGGAGTTGGATGATCGAGTCTTCTAGTCGTTTCGTCGTGTTGCCGTTCGTGGATACGTAGACCCAAAGTCTTAAGAAAAACTCTTCTTGATGGCTCACTTATGCATACCATTCCTTCGTGGTCAGACGAGATTTGACTTTGTTTTTTCCGTTCCTTTTTTTCCGAGATATTATCTCTTTTTTCACAAAAGGGTGCATTTCCTAGTAGTTTTTGACGTTGATTCCTTCGTGACCGATTTTGACCCCAGCACTAGTCTCGAACCTTGCCTCAGTGAGCCTCGTTCATCTGCATTGAATAAAAAAGCCAAGAATCAGAATCGGTGTATATACTATCAACCACCGATCGACGAAACCGCATGGGCATCGATCAATTTTTCCTCATGTCTATCGATCGACGACGCCTTCATGGTCATCGATCGATGCGGGATTGCGAACCATGGGATACTGAATCCTAAAGAACAAACTCAATCGTTCAAATATGTGTAAAGATGGTAGATAGTTCCTAATCTAGTAATCCAACACCCTAGAGTGTTCTAAATTTCGGGCTAACATGATAAAAATTCAATTTTTCTTATAAACCCTAAAATTTTCCCTAAAATATGAGATTTAGAGAACATACCTTGATGATCAGAATATTTAGTGAACTAAATAGTAAGAGAGGGTGAAAATCGAGTCATCAGGGCTTAAGAACGAGCAAATTCGGCCAAACTTTTTGAGAGAAATCGAGTGTCTACTCATTTTGTGTTTTGGCGGTTTTGAGAAAAAAGTGATTTATGAGATGGGGTGATGTCGAGTTAACCTACTCGACAGATAACCGTCGATCGATTGTCCTATAGGGGCATCAATCGATGGTCTGTTTGTTGACTCCTCTTTTACTTAATAAATATGTAAATGCAAAAATAAGTAATTAAAAGATTTAAATTTTAGATTTTTAAAATTAAATTTTCTTTTTTTTAGATTCAGTGGATTTCCTGCCACTCAGCGCTTGTTTAAAGTCATTAGCTTGACGAGAAATAGTTTTATTATTCGGGGTCAGACACCTCCAGACGTATGGTCTGAGTGTGGGGAATTTCGGCTTGAGGCCAATAATGTTTCACTCTCTGTCCATTCACCATGAAATCCTCTTCTTTAGGATTAAATAAGACGACTGCCCCACTATGCGTAACTTCTTTAATTGTGAAGGGTCCCGACCAACGAGAACATAGTTTTTCGGGAAATAGATTTAAAAGCGAGTTATATAGGAGCACTTGATCGTTCGGTTCGAAATGCCTAGAAATTATTTTCTTGTCGTGATAGGCTTTTGTCCTTTCTTTGTATAACTTCGAGTTTTTGTAGGTGTGATGCCTATTTTCGTCTACCTCATTTAGCTGGATCAATCTCTTTTCTGCAGCGGGTTTAGCATCGAAATTTGTCTTTTTGATGGCCCATTTTGCTTTATGTGCGAATCCTACTTGGGGATGGCATGCTTTTCCATATAGTAAGTGAAATGAGGTAGTCCCTAACGGTGTTTTAAATGTTGTTCAGTATGCCCAAAGTGCATCATCCAATTTTAGAGACCAATCCTTTCGGGTTGATCCTACCGTCTTTTCTAGGATTTCTTTGATTTTACGGTTGGATACTTCAACTTATCCGCTGGTCTGAGGATGATAGGGCATGACTACTCGATGGTGAACTCCATGTTTCTTGAGTAGTTTTTCGAATTCTCTGTTTATAAAGTCAGTACTTCCGTCGCTTATTACTACACGAGGGACTCCAAATCTAGGAAAGATGATGCTATTAAAGAGTTTCACA